>VNKC01002209.1:0-131678 GCA_008042775.1 Drosophila pectinifera
ATGTCCTAATTTTTGGACAAAGCTAAGTTAAGAATAGCCATATATTGGCCAAAACAGCCTTAAAAACAGCGATTCGGAATATATATGGCATAAGGCTGTTACCCCTTTTTTGGCCAAGATATGCTCTCCAGAAGACCGCAAGTATGCGGATTTTTGGGTCCTTAAATCGTAATTTTTATGTCCTAATTTTTGGACAAAGCTAAGTTAAGAATAGCCATATATTGGCCAAAACAGCCTTAAAAACAGCGATTCGGAATATATATGGCATATGGCAGTTATCCCTTTTTTGGCCAAGATATGCTCTCCAGAAGACCGCAAGTAGGCGTATTTTTGGGTCCTTAAATCGTAATTTTTATGTCCTAATTTTTGGACAAAGCTAAGTTAAGAATAACCATATATTGGCCAAAACAGCCTTAAAAACAGCGATTCGGAATATATATGGCATATGGCTGTTATCCCTGTTTTGGCCAAGATATGCTCTCCAGAAGACCGCAAGTATGCGGATTTTTGGGTCCTTAAATCGTAATTTTTATGTCCTAATTTTTGGACAAAGCTAAGTTAAGAATAGCCATATATTGGCCAAAACAGCCTTAAAAACAGCGATTCGGAATATATATGGCATATAGCTGATATCCGTTTTTTGGCCAAATTATGCTCTCAAGAAGACCTCAAGTATGCGGATATTGAGTCAGATAATTTAAATAGACCATTAAAAACGCAATATTATTAAAAATATGTATATTAATCTATAAAGTATCTTCAAATATAACTGTAAAAATACTTTTAAGCCGCCTGACCCATAATATGACGGTACAAGTACTAGATATTTCCTGGATCTCTTTCTAAGATCACTGTTTTTAGTAGTAATTCCTCTAGTGTTGGTCTTCTAGTTAACTGCTTTCCTGTCCTGTTATTAAAGTAGAATTCCCCCAGTTTTATGCACATATTCTGCCCTTTCGCCTCGCTCTTTATCTGGACCTGGAGCTGGAACTGGACCTGGACCAAGCTGTGTGTCAATTTAGGAATTGGCGCCCAAATGGCACATAGAGAAGTCATGTAAAGTGATACGCTTGCCATCTCGCTCCAGCAATTCCAGCTAAATTGGCAGCAGCAACTGCGGCCACAGCAACTGCAGCAACTGCAGCAACAGCAACTGCGGCAACAGCAACTGCCACAGCAGCAGCCTCTTAGAAAATAGTCGAAGACGGCCAAGAATTTTATGCAACGCGAAAGGGAGAAGCAGAGAACCAGAGGATCCAGGCGGAGATAGAGATAGAGAGAGAGAAAGGAAGTCGGCGGTGGAATTCAGGAATGCCAGAGAAAAACCTGCGATTCGAGAACTGGTCGCCGTTTGTTGGCTGTCCGCCCAACACAAAAACCAAAAAGAAAACGAGAAAGGAAGGTGCCTCAGGTAAGCCGAATTTTGTGTACCCTTCAAGCCTCTTAGTCTTCAAAAAATAACGATATTATTGCCACTTTTTTGATCGTTTATATAAGATCTGTCTGATATAGTAGAGAAATCATCGAGTAAATCGGTTAGTACAGACAGATAAACATATCTAGATCGACTCGCCTTCTGATGCTGAACACCCATAAACTCAGATAACTTTATATCGTTACAAAATCCTTAACAAAACTATGCTACCCTTCATGAGAGTAAGAGAAGAGCAAAAAACACATATCGCTGAGCAAGACAAAAAGTGGCACCCATAGATGCACTCGGGCGGTTGCCCGGAACCATGGAGTGCTTCGTAGTGTGAGTGAGTGGAGTTCGAAGAGTGTGTGTCTGTGTGTGTGCTGGCCAAGTTAAGAGCCTGCCAGTGTGTGCCTGTGTTAGCCCCAGAGGCTGGCCAAGAGAGCTTCGATAAAGTTCGTCCGGAGCATTGGAATGCGAACAATTTCACGATTGCTTGTGGCGCACATTGGCATGTTCTGCGCTCAACTTGAGAATTTTGTTGCAATTTAACGCGTAATAAAATAATTAGCTGCGGGCTCCGAAACTCCCTCTCTACAACCTTCCCGGGATCCCCCTGCCACTAATGTGGCTAATCCCGGATGATCCCCTTCCAAATCCAGACAAGGAGTCAACCTTTGGGAAAATAGCTGCAGACATTCAATTCTTAGTTTTAGTAGGTCTAGAGTCTAGACATTAGGGCGGAATTTATGAGTTGACTGGCTTTTATATTCCCTTTTATGTTCTTTGCCAAATTGTGCATCTTAGGGGGAGTAATCAAATAATTACCAACAGACAGTCAGTTTTAATTAATTCCTGCTGTCTGCTCACGCAAATTGCCTTGAAACGTGGGCGAAAATCTTTAGGATTATCCCAGGCTAATTGGTAATTAGTTTTAGTTTTAGAGAACAAGAAATACACTTAAATTGTTATGGGGGTTTAATGAGGCTTAAAATTATAGCCATTTTGGGAAACTCATTATATAACCTTATAAACATTACCAACTATTTTTTATTTCCCTTACTTTAGTATACCCTTGCATGTCCCCACATCACCTCCTAAGTAACCCCTAAATATTCTTGTGTTTAGGCCCTAATCGAAATCGACATTAGTCTGGAATTTATGCACTCATTTGGCTGCTGTTTCCTCTCTGGTCAGCGACCACACCGCTCCGAAATTCCTGGCCACGCTTCTCCGATCAGAGACTCTCGAATGGCCACTTCCTATCGTCCGTCTAGCTGGCAAAAGGGCAGGGGATGGGCATGGAGGGACACTCGAAAGGCAGTCAGTCAGTCAGTCAGTCAGAGAGACAGCCCGCAGGGGTCTCTCGACTGTGGACTGGGACTGGGACTGAGACTGAGATTGTGGATTCCGGACTGGTCCGTCTCGGAGACAGCGCCAGAAACGTATCCAACATCGTTGACGTTGTCGTCTGTTCCTGATGTTGTTGTGCTTGGATCGCTTGGATCTTTTTTTGTTCTTGCCCATGACATGACAGCGCGGAATATGATGAAAGGGCCGGGCCCAGACTCCAACTTCAGCTCCCGAGTCAGAGTCAGAGTCAGGGTCAGGAGATGGAGCTGTGGCTGGAGCTGAAGCTGGAGCTGGGGGTTAGTCGCAGTCCACAACAGTCGCCGAGGTTTTGCGTTTTGGCATTTTTATCTCTGTCTGCTCTGTTGGGCTTTTGTTTAATTTGGTCTTGTAGCTAAGCCCTTTTGTAGTCTTGCCGCTGAGTTAATCAACATTGAAATCATTTTGCCATCATTTTGATTATTGCCCCTGATTGTTTTTTTCCTGTATTGCCTGCACTCGCAGAAAAATCTACCAAGACTTGTTACAAATAAGAATTGTTTATACCTGGCACCAATAGGAATAAACTATAACTTGTTTTCAGCTTATCTGCATGCTTTGAGAGATGTTCCTTAACTCGCTTAATAATATTTATTAATACTATTTGCTATAAGGAATATAGGGGTAACTACTATAAAATAAGGCTCCTGCTTAAATTACTTTTGTTTAGAATCCCCTTGTTTTTTAATATCCGAAGTCTGTTTAAAGCCAGAGATGGTCGTGTGAGTAAGAAATAAAACGAACGACTAAATCTGATCAAAATAATTGCAAACATTTTTATAAATATTACTTAAAAAATAGCTATGACTAGAAAAATAGCTATTTAACTCTATCAAAAGCTTTAAAATTACAATTTGACCGCTCTGGTGCTTTGTTTACCTTCTGTGCATACTGTGCGTCGAGAGATTTGCTAACTAAATAGATTATTTTACTAAATGCCAGTGGAAAAGAAGCTTTACTTGATCAACTCATTTTTGTACTCGCTTTTATATATGATCTTACTAAGAATTTTCCATTTTCTGTTTTATATTAAATTAATTCCCATTTAATTTATCCCTTCTCTTTTTCTATGTGTACTTGATTTCCTTTATGTCTTTGCCTCATCTCATCTCTTCTTTGTTAAATTTTGGAGAGCGTAATGCATGATTAAGTTTTATATATTTGAAGGCCATAAATAATTGTCATGGTGTTTGAACTGCAAACTGGAAATACATGGCCGGCAGACATGTTTTTCTCATTTTTTGTTGCTGCTTTTTGCGGGGGGGAGGGATGCATGTAGAGCTGTGTGGCAGCTTCCAAAAGGCAATAATTGAACAATAATTCGATTTCCTTTCGCCTCTCGACTTACCTCGGAGAAATCCCGCTGCGACATCTTATTCAGCAGCTGGTCGCCAGCGACGGCAATTTTGGCATTGTTCTCATTATTGGCGGCGTGATTATTTGCATTAAAGTTTAATGGCAAATTTATAAGGTTCTCATAATTCGTCATTTGTGTGCCAGCGGAGAGTCATTAGGGCGTCCTCGGATCGCTCGTTGTCTGCAAACAAAAGACGGGTAGATGGTGTTTATTTATAGAGCGGGTTCGCGAAACAAAGCCCAGACAATGAGACTTTCAAATGCCAGAAAGAGAATTCTAGGGAACAGCCAAGGGACGACGACGCAGACGCAGACGCCTCTTATGCAAATATTGGCCGATCCTCAGCCGCAGTCACATAAACTTGACAATTGAATGTGGCCATAAATTTGTGCGATCCCCTCTCTCTGCTTCCCCCTTTTTTTTTTTAGCCCCTATGACAGCTTCTCGCACAGTGGCCTCAGCTCGGCGAGAATTCTGGCTCGGCAGGGATACGGGTTTCGGGCCGGGTGATTCTGATTGCGCCATTCACTTGCCAGCGGCGCCTGCCTATCAACGGCATCGGGAAAGGTGGTGGCCGCCCCTTCCCTTCGAATTTGTTATCATTTAATTGGCTTTGCGGTAGCCGCAAACTCCTCTTCTAGAGAAAGTTGCTAAAGCAAACAAGAAGCCGTAATTAAAACCCCGAATCGAAGTTGGCCAAAATCAATTAAGGCTTTTTTTTCATAAAGCGGAAATTCGCAGCCTCGGAGACGCGATCCGATACGATCCGGCCTCTGCTCTCATGTGGAAATTGCGTGTGTCTCTTAATAGGTTTCCATTGTGGGCCAGAAGCCATAGATACGGCATTAATTGAAATGTTAGGTCCAATGACAAGAGACCTGAGTGACAGGCCTAGGGAAACCGCAGTCGCCATTCCTAGTCCTCCTTGGCTTAGTGCGTTCCCCCTGAATTCACTTCTAGCAAAACTGCACTAGAATTCTAATGAGGAGAGCCTCCAGAAAGGCAGAACAAACTATTAAGAGGGGAAATACTCAGTATACTATACTATAAATATTCGATAAATTATATTATTGGATATATGGCTGGGAGCCACTCTTACTCATTAATAACCCATGTAACTTTTTGCAAAGATTTCGAGACAAGAAGCTGAGAAAAAGGACAAACCGCCAGCACTGTCGGTGGACCTGAGGAATTTGCAGAGTCAAATTTTATTGAGTGCACAATTCTTCGTGGAATTTGTCTCGCGCATTTATGTTTCGCTGTTTATGATCGGTGGTGCCGTGCACTCCAGCCACTGCTGCCCTCCCCTGGCACACATCCAATAAATAGGCATAAAAAACGCATAAACCGTAATGCATTCAGCTGGCTGTCATAAAGCGCTTATCAATTGCTCAGCGTCTGTGTGGCGGCACTTTTAACAGTTTGCTTTTATTACTTTTATTGGTTGTGTTTCTTATTTTCTCTCTGGCAGCGAGCTTTTTGCACAATTATCATTCGTTTCAGCGACTGCTCGGTATCGGTCCCGGGCTCGGGCTCGGGATCGGGCTCGGTTTTTAACGATTATGATGCCCGGTTTCATAGCAAATGAGCTAATTTAGATGCCTTAATGGTTTTATAATTGTACTTGGTCCCGGCTTTTTATGGCGACCGTGTGCGAGTCGAGCCGGAGAAATGCCAACAGCAGCAGCAAGTCTCAAATGAGCGAATTATTCGCATTTGATTGAGTATTTCTTTCTCTCAGTTATTTTTTGTTGAAATATCTGCAAGTTCGTGTCCTAAGTCTTTTGTTTACCTTTCAAATTTCTGCGAAATTGAGACATGTGTTTGAGAAATACCGTGGAAATTGAGGGGAAAAACAATACTAATGATTATGAGCGCAATTTGATGTTTGGATTTAGTTGTATTTTTGTGATTTACTTTACTTTTTGCTTGTAATACTGATCAGCTTTTTGTAATGCAAATAATGAAGCGTGGCAGGAATATAAATTCCCTGTTAATGCCCGGCGTTTGATAAATTTTCACCTGTATATTTCTTAAAGAACCCATTGATTCACTTATTAATGAATGTCGCGTTAGCATGAGCTTTTTACGAGCTTTATTATTTCTTTTAACCATGTTTCGCGATCGAGGAAACACATTTTTTATTGTCCCAAATAAGGCGTAGTCTCTTTTCAGTCGCTAATGAACTCTCACAGTTTATTTGCGCCCAAAAGTCAACAAATGCCGACGAGAACGCCGCGGCGTTGAATTGCTTTTGTCAGGTCATTAGCGTTGACTAAAGTTGCCTTAACTCAGGCTCCTTTGGCGGGGTGGGGGCCAGAGTCCCCCTCTCCGACACGCCACGCCACTGTCGCGGCCACAAAGTGTGGCAACATTCTTGCACTCGGCCACGTTGGCGGTCGTTTAACGAGCACAAAACCCAGCCCCAGGGCAGCGCAAGGAGGCGGAGGACTCGTCCGCATCAACCGAACCGAACCGAACCGAACCGAAAAACATGACCACCGTTGGTCCACCGACCAGGCCTGGGCTTTATTACAACTTCTATAAATGATTTCCGCTATTAAAGTGAAACATTTTTGCATAATTTTTCACTTAGAAAGGACAACAAGCAAAGGCAAAGGAGCGGCGCAGCGCGGGAATTCCTCACGCTTCATGAGGCCCGCCAGGTATGCCCGAAAATTCCACAACGAAAACGCCTACCCAGACCCATATACTTGACTCTCGATTCTCGATTCTCGGGCGGTTCCCAGCCCATGATCTGCTGCCAGACCGCGTCCAGCGTCATCGTCATCGTCAACGTCTTCTTTGTTCGGTTTTTGATAATGCCCTCAACCCCCGCCTCCATCCCGATCTGAGATCCATCCCGTAACCTGTTGAAATGTGTGACAAATTGGGCGTAAAGAGGCCTGGGCCCAACCCCATCCCCCGACTCTCCTCCTCTTGTGGCCCACGGGGATGAGACGTGGGCGTGACAGCACCGATTTTGGTTCAGATTTTTTGGGCTTTTCTTTTGTGGCGCGACCGAAAATATACTTTAAGCGGCCTCAGTGCAAAAATTGAGTCATAAATTATTATGTTTAATAAATTTATAAGCTGAAGGGCCGCTGGAAGAGGTGCCTTTTGCTCAAATAAACTGACGAGGTATAATATGTGTAATAAGAACTTATAAAGAGTCAAGGATTATTGTACTTAATGGCTATTAAAATCTTTGTAGGAATTATTACTGGTTTCTTTCTGAAGTCTTTACCTCTGTGTGTGTTTTCACTTCCCAAGGCTTTCAAAGAAAACGTTTCAATGTTTATGCAAATTTAATTTATTATACTTTCTTTGTAAATTACCACCGCTGTTGGCAATTGAATTTCCCAGGGTTTCCATCGCCAGCACTTTCCCCCTTAAACGGCAGCGTCTTTTTCCACACATTGGACACTTGTTAACGAACAAATCGGCGACTAAATTAATCACACAACCTGAGATGTGTGGCGGCGCGACGGCTAAAAGGTGTTTATGTTTTTAGTGGGCCTTGCGTTTCGCAGCCGTAACTGGCATCTTGTACAATTTCTTAAAAACTCATTAAAATTGCTGGCTGGCAGAGAAACATACGGAGAGGATGGATGCCCGTACATATTTCCCTGTTGGCGCAACATGGAAACAGCATTGGATAGAAAAAGGAAAGAAGAAAGATGCAGGCTGGCCAAAGGAAAAGCAATTTTAATGAAGCCAAAGTCGCAGTCACTTGTGGCAGTTGCTGCCGTTGCAGTTGCTGTTGCAGTTGCTGTTGCTGTTGCAGTTGCTGCTGTTTGCAGTTGTTTCTGTGGCAGGCCGCATTGTTGCTGCCTTATAAGCACGGCATGCATTTGTTGCTCGCAATGCGAGTGGCACGATGTAATTGACATCATTAGACTAAAGCGCAGCGGGTCTGACTAGAAAGTGGCCGACTCTTGCTCTTGCTCTTCCCGGGCCTTGGCACCCCTCAACACCCTCCACCCCTGTTCTAAGCTGCACCGTTAGCCGGATTACCGTTCTACGGGCGACACGACCCACCCGCTGAAAGTTTGTGTCCTAAGTCTTTAGTATTTCCCCGAAATTTCCATAAAATATTTGTATATGCAAAAAGCTTGGGGTTACTTTCAAGACTTTTTATACCCGCTAACCACAGAGGACAAGGGTAGCCCAAAATGTATGTAATAGGAAAAATATGGCATATCCGAACCCATTAGGCGATGTCGTCTATTCAACCGTATTAAGAAGCAAATCTCAGAGATTATAGGAGCTAGAGCTACTAATAACTTTTGCATGTAGATAAACTTTGTTTAAAAACTAGTACTATGCTCTCGAGAAGACCTCAAATATAATCATTTTTATGTCTTTAAAGCGCTTTTTGTATACTTTAATTTTTTGGTCAAATCAAACTTCAAATAACCGTAATTTGGCCAAAACAGCCTTAATTTCAAATCGGAAAGCTTTTCCATATTAGTTTTTATTTGGTTAATTAATCTGCATATTGAGATTCGGAATTTAAAAAAATAAATTTTTTATCAATTTTTGACAATTTTAATGATGTAACCCCTTATAAAATTTTGAAAAATCAGCCAAAATTTTATTTTCAATTTTTTTAAATATTTTACTGTTAAATAATCGTAATTTTAACGGCGATTTTGAATATAAACGGCATTTGGCTGTCATTCCATTTTTGCCCAAATTATGCTCTCGAGAAGACCGCTTTTAAAGCGCTTTTTTATACCTTAATTTTTTTGTCAAATCAGAGTTCATTAACCATAACTAAGCTAAAACAACACAAAATCATAGCATCCAATTCGGTATTAAATACATTTGTGCTGACATACTCCGATTTAATAATAATAATAAGCCTGGGAGTTATTAGACAATGGAGTTGCAACTCGTCGCACTCCCACTCAATATAGGTGGTTAGTTTAATTAGTTAGTTAGTTATTTTAATTTTAAAAGTTTAGTAATCTGTCTGGAATCCCTGGGAAATATGTGCGATTAAATAAATTTAGGCTGAGCGAACCATTAAAAAACCCTCTTTTCCTTTAATTGGATATCGGGTCTTACAGTCGAGCTGACTCGACTTTATCCTTCTTGCCTTAAAATCAAATAGGATCTATCAATTATAACACATTTAAATGTTAAAATATTATGTCAAGTGCTAATGAAGCATGTTCTTGTCCCAAATCTTTTGAACTTCCTGAAATAAACTAGCTCTAATGACCTTTTCCTTATTTTTAATATATTTGATAATATGTTTTATTTTAAATAGATCCCATATATCATCGAATCAAGATATCAATCTTTAAAGTCTTCAGTAATAAATAAATAATAAATCAAAAAATGCCAGAAATTAGTTTAATTTAAAGCTAGGTTGGTCTTATCAATACATCAACCTTGAATCTCAATTCCCCTGCTAATAAATGCTGAATATCTGTTAACTTAATTGGCACCATGGGAAAACGAGCAGACGGATCGACCTTTAAAGTGGAAGGCTCTTCCCATAGATAAACTCAATTCTCTAGCTTTCCTGCGCGGCCCCGTTAGGCCCGCCGCCGATTACCGTTCGACGGACGAGCACGACCCACCGCGATGTGGAAGCTGGCCAAGGAAACCCCAGAGCGATCTCCGAGCTGGAGCCCAATTATGCAAATTATTAAATGAAAATAAAAAGTAATGTAATTATTTCGTGCTGAAGATTTGAATCCCTAATGCCAGTGTCACATAAATTTCGAGTTTAAGCATTTTCGGTCGAGACTTTCTTTGGGAATTTATGGGAATTAATGTATGCTGCTGCCCCCCACTCACCATGGAATGTGGAATCTGGAATCTCGGGACTGGAAACTCGGCTTTGTTCTCCAATCTCTTTCGGTGGCTTCTTTTCTTTTCTTTGTTTTATTTTATGCTTGTTTCTCGCTTTGTTTTATTACAGGCTGCTGAATTTTTTTAATCAATTAATGGGTGAAATTGTGCCGCACAAAGTGTAATTATAACGAATTAGAGCAAGTGATTATCACTAATTAACCATATATCGGCGATCAGTGAGTAACCGTTATTTCGATTTTATCTCGATATTCGCGAGTTTTTTGTTTGTTTTTGTTGTTGGTTGCGTTACATAAAATCCCAGGAGTTATGCGGTCGCCGTTATGTTGTTGTATTTTGTGCTTTGCTTGGGCGCTGCATAAATTAAAAATTCATTTTTATGGCTCTTATGTGTCATTTTGGTTAGTAATTTATGTAGAATACGGACTTGGCCAACAACAAGCAGTTGAATTCAGAGAAGAAGAAGAACGAGGAGAAGAAGAAGAAGTCGCACTCACTCACACACTCACACGCACGCAAACACTGAACACACATGCACACAGGTCAAACAAGTCAAGCAACTTTTTTTTCATCTCTTTTGCTGGAAGCGGCCAATCTTCGGATTGCCTTCCTTTTTTTCTTCTCTTTTCAGTTTCTCTCTTTCCTTTTTTATTAGTAGCATTTACTTAGGAATGCACCAAAGCGAGAACGTTTCGGGAAAAATTACAGCAAGTGCACAAACACATTGGAAAGATGCCTGGAAAATACTTTTGGCCTGGATTTAGTAGCGGAGAAAGAGAGCGCGAGAGAGAGTGGTGTTGCAACATGGCAAAATATCTACCGATCGATCGCGAACAGATGTCAAAGCCAATGGTCGAGTTCAAAGGCCGTTTCGCCGAAGGCTTCCCAGCATTACATATTTGCACCGCAATTTTCGCAACTTTACTTGAATCTTGTTGTTTTTGCGACACATACACACACACACGAACACTCACAGGTGTTGTTGCCCGAAACGGAGTCCGCGTTTTTGTTTGTTCGTTGTTCAACGCGCCGCATGCAAAATTCAACTGCGCCAAGAAAATCGAGACTGGAGCTGAGTCGAGAGAGCGGCTCAGAGACAGCACAGTTATGAATAAGGTGAAGATCTTTGATAAAGGGTGGGAAACACGGCTGAACGAAATCGAAAAAATACGATATACCGTAAAAAGGGTGGAGAACATGGCTGGCTGAACAGCGTTGCCAGAACGATCTCTACACAATAAAAAAAGATCCATGGAATCAAATACAGCTTTAAATCTTATGCAAATATATTGGTCTTTATTTTTTCTTTTGAATATAGAAATTAAACTAATGAAATTAGAGCTTAGAATAAACGCTATAACGATACTTAACCAAATTAATTTGTACCTGAAACGTTGGGTCCAAGTCATCGCATAATTGCACTATCACTCCTCTTCGCTGCCGCCGCCCAGGGGTATGAAAGCTGGCAGCGTTCCCAGGGTTGGGCGCTTGATCACCCCTCCAGTAGGTTCTTTTACCGCTGGGTCCACTGCCTCCTCCTCTAAAGGCTCTTCCCTTTCCACACCATCGTTGGGGGTCGTCGCCTGGCCACCGTCGCATTTGAAGTACCTTGAGCTACTGGGAACATCCGCATCCTTGGCTTCAGGCTCTTTTTGTTTCTTCTCGATTTTGGCGACTTTCGGTCGCGACTTGACCAACCGCTTAGATGGCGGCTTCTTGCAGAACACGCACTTGGACAACTCGCACTTGCCCTGCCGCTCCAACTCCGGGCATGCAAACTCGTGTCGCTTGTGGCACTTGAAAGAGGAAGGGCGTTAATAGGATACCTTTGCAGGAATGGCTTACTGAACTTACCTCGGCAGCCAGCGGACAGTAGCCGCGCACAAAATCAATGCAGATCTCGGCCTTGCGACTGAGCTTCTTGTGCAGGTACGGACAATCCTCGCGGACGCAGACACCGCGCAGGAAGTACCGGCAAACGGGCATCTTCTCCAGTGAGACGTTGTGCGAGAGTAGGCAGTTTGGATTGGAGCAATCGCCGCGCAGGAAGCTGTAAGTAGAGAATGCAGAGTATGGAAACCGTATTGGGAACTTGGCACCGGGACCGCCATTGAAGTGGGAGCACTCCTTGCGTGGCCTGGGACAAACCTGGAACAGATGGCGACCTGTCGCTGGTCGTGCAGCTTGCGACACTTGCCGCGACTGTGGGCGGCACACTTGCCCAGTTTCTGGTAAATGGCACAAGGCACATTGGTCTTCACTCGCGACTTGTTCAGCAGCGTCAAACTCCTGTGCCTGGCTGTGATTAGGTGGGCTCGCGATACGTGGTTGGTGGTGCGTATGAAGACGTTCTGGGTCTTAGGCGAGGCCACATAGGTAAGACCTCCAATATCGATGCGCCGCAGTATAGTCCGATTCACGCTCATCTGAGGTGCAGCCGCGTTTGCTTTTGGTAGTGG
The DNA here is from genome assembly GCA_008042775.1 of Drosophila pectinifera. NCBI lineage: Eukaryota > Metazoa > Arthropoda > Insecta > Diptera > Drosophilidae > Drosophila > Drosophila pectinifera. The sequence goes on from VNKC01002209.1 coordinate 12,449, forward strand.
TGAAGCTGAAGATGAAACTCTGGTTAGACGGCAGCCTGAAGGATCCAGGATAAACTTGTTTCCGCTGACGAATAGCGCCCTGCCAGATACCGATCGCTTGAGGGTTTGGGGTGTCGAGGTTCTGGCATCCAGCTTGGTGATCTTATTCTTCGATATCTTCTTGTACATCACGCCATGTATGCTGACCATGCTGAGGGACTTGTTAACGCCCAGCTTTAGCACCTGTGGCTCGGATCTGCAAGATAATTATATAGCTGCACATATAGTTTACAAAGCGAGAATTTTTACTACAAGGTGATCTTAAGCCTAGAAGGGAATATCGAAGGGAATATCGCAACGGCAAACTTATCACTTATACAACTCTAAGGGTAACTAAACCAATAATTCATACCTCAGCTTCTTCTTTGGCTCAGCATCGTTGGTTCGTCTCAAGGCGTACTGGCCCACAAACTCCCGCAGTGGCCGCCGCTTCTTGACCAACGGAGTAAAGGTTAGTGATATGGCGCGCACCAGCTTGTACCTAGTGCGCTTGGCAGGCGGCGCAGGTGGCTGCGGAGCAGGAACGGCCGTCACACCCGCCACTGCTCCCTGGCGCACAATTTTCCGCTTGGTAATGCTGACCAGGGGCGGCTGAACGCGGGAGGGAACAACAACGGTAGCAGTGGGTACAGGTGGGGGAGCAGCAGACTTAACCGGAGCCTTACGCACCAGACACGTGCTCGCCTTGCTGATGATCCTGGCCTGCGGCTGAGGTGGTGTGACTGGCGCGGGAATCACTGGCATCGGAGGAGTCTGTTTGTAGTACGAAGCGGCAACCTGTTGGAGCTGGAACTGATGCTGTTGTTGTTGTTGAAACTGTTGCTGTTGTTGGAACTGCTCGTACATGACACGCTGGCGCTGCAGGAAGTGCGGATTGATGTGGATGGCGGGCGCTGGGTACGGTGGCGGGAGCGGGGGCGGGAGCGGGGGCGCCTGAAACGACGGCAGCTGATGCGCAGTTTGACCTTGCAGCAGGGCAGACGCTGTGCGGCCCATCTGGAAATTGGGATTAATGTACACCTTCCGCGTCACGGACGGCAGACCCTCGTCGGCGCTCAGGTGCGGCAGCATTTCGTTAGTCACTTGGGCAAGCCTATCGAACGTAATTGCTTCTATTTCTGGTTATTTCCCAACTTTTAACACACATTTAAAAGACTCCTTTGTACTAATTACGTGTATTTTAGAGTGGTCGTCGCTGGAGAACAGCGAAATGGCAAGCCAAAAATTTCTGAATTGCTGCTAAAAATACTGTGCATGTTTGTGGGACAAACACATTTATTATTTTAGAGATACATATATATATATATTATAGAATCTTAATTTAATTTTTTTTAATTAAGCTTTTACTTATCTTTTTATTTATTTTATTGACGTATTCTCAGAAATTTTATTTATTTAAAAAAGGTGCTACAAAAATACTGCTATTTGCAATATACCAAAAAAAGGTCATTTCAAAATGCGACCACGTTCATATGTTTTTGCAAAACGTGGATTTCATTGGCAGACACAGCTTTTCTAAGGACAATTTTGAATAAAAATGGGCAAGGATCGTGGCAGAGGACGCAGGAACCATCACTCCGGACCCTACAACAAGAGCAACTGGCGTGGTCAAAAGCGAGACCGGCCTCCCCAGAACGGAGGGCAGCGCAACAGGTAAAGTGTCTAATTAAACAAAAGCTACAAGTACTTACCGGCTTTTTTTGTTTCTAGAGCTCCGCAACAGCAAAAGTCTGTGCTGCTCGAGAACCAGGTGGGCATCACGGAGTTCACCAATCCGGACGCTCCCGGGTTCACGGGCATCCTCAAGTCGCGTTTCTCAGATTTTCATGTTAACGAAATCAACAGCGATGGCAAGGTATTGGAGCTAAACGACCTCACCGTGCCAAAGGTGGCCATCGAACGTGTGTATTTGGACTACGTTTCCAATCACTAATGTGCTTATTTATTGCCTGGAATTCTAGCGGTGGATGCACAGGAGCTGGACAAGTGGCGCAAAGAACTGGAGGCGGTAATTGGTCCTGAAGTGTGGCAGGAAATTGCCGACCTGGCCGAGGCCAAAACTGATCCTAAAAACGAAAAGAAGGTGGAGATCGATGTGAGCAGCCTGGACAAGGAGAAGCGCGGACAGGTCCATCAGATGGTTAAGCAGTTTTACAAGGGCAAGCTGGTGTCCACAACTATTGGGCAACAGCATCAGGTCAAGCCGGAGGATCAGTCGGAGCCGGCGGTGGAGAAGAAAACCATTCGCATACTAAAACCCAAGTCAGGACGCGGTAAGTAATGAGCTTGCACTGAGAAAACTCTAGTTAATGCCATAATTTCAAATAGGCGACAAGCGCTGGAACTTTCCTTCCGAATTTGTAACCTTTCTGGTGCACAAAACCAACTTGGTTACCAGTGATGTGGCCTCCACTTTGGCCTCGCGGCTTTTGTAAGTTTAGTTACGAAATATACCAGCTAGGATCCATTATTAATACATGATTTCTCCACAGCTTGCGACCCTCACAGGTGAACTACTGTGGCATCAAGGACAAGCGGGCCAAGACCACCCAGAACTTCTGCATTAAGCGCCGTGCGCCGGATCAAATCGTGACTGCTGCCCGTTCGCTACGGAATGTGCAGATCGGCAACTTCGCCTTCCAAAATACCACCCTCAAGCTGGGTGACCTACAGGGCAACCGTTTCCGCATCGCCCTGCGTCACATAGACAAGGAGAAGCGTGTCGACATCGAGGTGGCCCTGAATTCGCTCCGAGAACGGGGCTTTATCAACTATTATGGCCTGCAGCGCTTCGGCAACAGTGCAAGCGTGCCCACGTATGAGGTGGGAGTGGCCCTGCTCAAAAGTGATTATAAGCTGGCCTGTGAGCTGATTCTGAAGCCGCGCGACTCGGACGTTGAGTTTATGCGTCCCATTCGCGAGGAATGGTGGGAGAAACGCGACTCGGCGGCTGCGGCAGCGAAGATCTACGGCGACAAGTTCATAGAGAAGAAGTTGCTGGACGGATTGGCCAGATTCGGGGAGTCGGATTACTCCTCAGCTCTGCGGCAGATTCCTAGAAACATGTTGATGTTATATCCACATGCCTACCAGAGCCTGGTCTTCAACAGGATTGCCTCTAGGCGGATCAAGGAGTTTGGCCTGAAGCTGATCCCCGGGGACTTGGTATATACCGAGCAGGAACAGGGTCAAGAGGGGCAGGAGCAGCCGATGGAGGTCAAGGAAGAAGAGGAGAGTAAGGATGATGAAAATACCGAAGATCTTTCAGAAAGTGTAGCGGAGGACGAAATCATCGAGGAGGAATCGATTTTTAAGCGCAAAGTGCGCCCGCTTACTCCCGAGGACATTGCCAGCGGCAAATTTCAACTCTCCGACGTGGTTCTCCCTCTGCCGGGTCACGATATTACCTATCCCGCTAATGAGTGTGGCGCCTGGTACGAGGAGATGCTGGCTGAGGTGGGTCTTACTTCGGATCTCCTGAAACACAAGGAAAAGACGTACGCTCTAGGAGGCGCCTACCGCAAGATGATCATTCAGCCCAGCGATCTCAAGTGGAGTTTCCGGTTGTACAACACGCCCGAGGACACACTCATTGCCTCCGACTGGGAACTACTGAAGAGCATTCCCATTACAGCGGAGCCCGCCGAGGAGGAGGCTAAATTTATGGCCCTTCTGCTGGAGTTCTCTCTGCCCTCGGCGGCCTATGCCACCATGTTTCTGCGGGAGCTCTTCAAGCAGGATACGTCGACGGCCACGCAAATGCAGCTCGAAAAGCAGGCGATGGGGGAGACAGGAAAGGAAGCCACAAAGGAGGAGCCCATGGAGGAGGAGGGGAATGAAGACGAGGTGGAGGCGGCTAAGGTAGAGCAAGGAGAGGCGGCTACGGTGGAGGTGCAGGCCAACTAAGTGCAGGACCGACAACCGAAGCCAAAAATCAATATTCTCGGGGAAATCAATTTTACGCGCGCTTCGTCGTATCCCAACTTCAAACCAACCACAACAATAACAATGCGCACGTGAGGACGACGAGGGATGCTCTCTGGCGCTCGGTTGGGCATTCTCTCTCTCTCGTTTGCACCCTGTCTCTCTCGCCAGCTGGATGGAGAGTCCTTTGGTCCTGTCCCTTCTGGGGCGACAGCGATTTCATTTGTTCGGTGGCAAGCAACGCGAGAGCTCGAAACGAAGCGCTGCGCAGTTTTCCCCAGCTCACAGCTCACACAGTCCACCAAGTCGGACGGTTTCCTCAGCGTTCTAAATGAAGAGCAGTGTCAAATGATTAACTAAACTTAACAAACTAACATTAACGGTTCCGCCAAGTCCCTGAGACTCGATCCAACCAGTGCATCCAACCCAACAAGCAAGGAGGAGAGAGCCAAGGTGATTTTTTAGCACTTAAGTGTGTGTACGCTTTTGGGCGCGTATTTTGAATAAGCCATTTATTTAGCCGTAAGCACAATTCACGGCTGAGCAATTGCCAGTAATTAAAGTGAGTGAGCATTGAACTTACCTTACAAAGCCCCCGAACTGTACAATATTTTTGATTTTGGCTCTGGCAGCTTATCGATTTTTGTTTTGTGTGTGCTTGTGCCTGAAATCAATCGATAATACGGTGTTAATACCAAGTGAAGGAAGGGTCCGCGCGAATGGGGAAGGTTGGGAAGGTGGCTGACTGGATGGCTGGCCGTAGGAGTAGTTCATATATAGTGGGCTTAGTCGAGGTGCGTCGGGGGAGGCGGCGGTGCTCGGTGCTCGGAGATCGGGGTGACTTTCGGGTTGGCGGCAGTCGTTAAGGGTGCACGACGCTCCGCTCTGCTCCTCGCTCGTTATGTTTTTGTTTCCCCCCCTCTCTTGGGGAGTCCTCAAATTAATAAACTAAATGCTTGTTTTGGCGTCGTCCACCCGCCCTCTCTCCGCATCCCTGCTGAAGCCGATCCAGACTTGGATATTGGACATGTTATTGCTTGCGCGCGCACTCTTTGACTCTTTTTTTGACCAGTTACCAGCAGTAGCAGTAGCAGCAGCAGCTGCGTCATATATAGTAGGAGTTTTTGGCGTGGCTGATTTCGATTTTCTGTCGCCTGCCCCGCGCCAGCCCATCAATGTACATCCATCCAGCCAAGCAAATGGATTTATTACCTTCAGATATGTTGTATCTGCTAGCCTTACATTAGTATTTTTATAATTTACATTCTGTTTGCCTCGTAAATAACTTATAATCAAATGAAGTCTCAGTCAATCTTAGTTTTTAAATATTTTAATCGATTTTCTGAAGACTCGTTTAGAACCTTTTTGTTTTAACGGCACCTTAGCTATTTATTAGAGAAACTTAACATGAATTTTAGCTTATAACAAAAACACAAAAGCATTTTTAAGACTTCTTAGGGTGTTTATAGATTTAACAAATGCATGTTGCAGCCCAAGTACATGTATTCTATTAACTTAATTTTATTTGTTTTATTGCATATGACTATTTCAGTAAATAATTCGAAGAAACTTTTATGTTTGTGCATTTCCTATTTGAGTTTCTTATTGTATGTAGCAACTAGATATTATTTGAGAATTTAATATACATAAATGTTTAGTTAAAGCTGAGGAGTTCAAGTTAAGATTTTAAATACAGAATTTAAGGAATAACAATCATGTTCAAAAATCCTATCAGTGATTTCCTATCATTATCGCCTTACTAAATAACTATATCATCGATTTGCTCTTCGTTGAGAGCGCGCAGATTACATTTGCATAAATAGGCCAGAATTCTTTTCTCCGCCTTGACGCGGTTCGCTTCCCCCAATCCCTCTAGCAGCGCCTCAATCCTTTTTAGCAGTTCGGCGCTCACTGGAGCAGCGGGTGGAGGTGGTGCTGCTGCTGTGGCATGATTGACTGCAGGAGGTGGTGGCTGTGCCGGTGCTACTGCTCCCGCACTCGCAAGCTGCTCATCCATGGCCTCTTGCAGCGGATCCTCCTCGTCATGGACCTCATCAATGGGCGACTGGGCTTTCAGAGACCGCCAATTCGAGTCTGCTATGCTGCGGTGGTTTCCCGCATGTTGCGGGTGCTGCAGGAAGCGCAATTGGGGAAGAATGCTCCAATCGGAGCCAGTGCCTCCCGACTTCTCTTTGTCCAACTCCTGACGCAGCTTGGCAACCAGATGATTCCACCGACTAATGCAGGCATTAACTAAGCGAAAAAAATATAAAAGGAATGTAAATAACAACAAATCCAATTTGTTTACCATCCGTTTTAAGGGAAGTGGAGATGCTGCGCCAAAGCTCCGTTTTCCGCTTCTTATTCGCGTCGTAGGGAGTGCTCCGCAGTTCCCGCTCATAGAGACAAGGATTGGCGCGCACCAACTCAATTAGGCGTTTATCAAAATCCGACATTTCACTTTATTATAATTTAAATTGAAAATAAACAAAAGTTGTGTGTAAACAAGATTTTAGAGTGACCGTTGGTTGAGCGTTAAAATATACCAACAAGCTTTCAGAAGAATACTAAACTAAATTAGAGAAAAGCATAACTTCAGTCGCCGAAAGCTTTATACCCTACCAATCCCACGATATAAAAGATATATATCTGGCGATCGTCCCAATGGCAATAGTCGACTCCAAACGTTTCCTTCATTTGTGTATATATATATTCAGATCTGAAAAATCTCATAGAGCAGAAAAATCTCTACTTATAGAATAGTTTTAAAAATGTTTTAACAAACCATTGTTTTCAATAACAATTGATCAATGAATGAGAATGAATTGAAGTTGAATGTATTATTATCTTTTTTTAATTATTATTAATTAACTAACTATATTCTATAGCTTTTATTGAACCTACATACATATATCCATATTTATTTGCTTTAGAGATATATGCTCGTACATATATACATACATATACATATGTAAACTTTGTTTGTATCTGTTACTCAACAGTCTGGCCGCTTTTATTGATTTATTTATTGATTTTCTCGTTGACCAGGCGCTGTCCACCGCAGAGATGGCCGCCGAAAACTATCACCTCAAGTGGGACTCCCACCTGTCCTATCTAAACTCTTCCATTGCCACCCTCTACAAGTGAGTATATCAAAATTAATAAATTAACTTGATTTTTAAACCATTAGTGATTTAAATCTATTCAAAAGGCACTTTTGGCGCCCTTCATGTGTCTTCGGGACGGCTACAAAATTGCTCTTTAAGGCGACTTTTATGATTGTGATTTTTTAAAATAATTTTCCTAAAGCATTTTACATTTAATAGTGGACATAAAGTTTAATCTAAAGTGATAAATTAACTAATTTAAGTTTAAATATGACCTTTTCTGTGCTTGCATTCGTATAATACGTATACGTTATTTATTTTCTAATACGTATACGTTATTTCTCGTTTTACACGCACTCCCCTATATTTAATGTAGATTATTTACATAATATAAAGTAAAGTAAAGGAAATTCTTAAAACAATTCAAAATTTAAATTTTAACAAAATACACCAATATATATAATTTACTAACGATTTTAATTCTATGCAGGAATGAAAAGTTCGCCGATGTAGTCCTCTACAGCTCCTACAACAGCAGCGGCATTCCCTCGGACATACCCACGGTGGGCATCTCGGCCCACAAGTTCATCCTGAGTGCTTCGTCGCAGTTCTTCGCCACCATGTTCGAGACAGCGCCGATTACGTCTCCGAACGGCGTGCTGTACGTGGTCCTGCCGCCGGATCTCAGCCATCGGGCCATCCAGATCCTCGTGCAGTACATGTACAGCGGCGAGGCCACCGTCTCCAACGACATACTCAACGAGGTGCTGCGCGGCGGCGAGATTCTGAAGATCCGCGGCCTGTGCCGCACCAGCGCTTCCAACGGCGGCGGCTCCGTCGTGTCCACCTCGCACCACACACTGGCCGGGCATCTGCATCCGCGGGAGGCGAGCACCATGTACATGTCCAATGGCACGCGCTCCGCAGCACTACCGCCTCCTCCGCCGCCGCCTCCCATTTCGGATCACTATTCTAGTAAGCCGGGGGGATCCACACGCTTCGCTCTGGACCACCACCACCACCTGTCGTCGACCCATAACCACCTGAGCCACCACCATCAGCAGCAGCAGTTCCGAGGACTGGGCGCCTCTGTCATGCCCAAGGACAGTCCCGTGATCATCAAGTCGCCCAAAATGGCCGCCCACACGGGCCTTCTCACAGTGGCCAGCAGTAGCAAGCTGGGCATCTCGGTCAACAAGGAGGTGGCCATCGATCCGGAGGACAAGTGCTGCTTTGCAGCACCCGGACAAGTGGAGCCGCAGCCACATCCACCGCCTCCAACCTCATCGTCGACAGCCGGCGCCGGTGGTGGTGGAGTAACCATAGCAGGAGGATCCTCAGCCTCCCAGCCCATATCCATATGCACGGAAGTTGGTTGCAGTAGTTGTCCCATGGCCCCTGGGCCGAGCACAGAGCAATCGGAGACCAGCTTGAGGCGCTCAGAGTACGAGGAGCAGGCGCTACGCGAGCGGAACGAGGTGGGGCTGGTCTTCGAGCGACGTCTTCGGAGGGAGAGTGCCTGCGAGAGATGTGAGTCCCATATAATCTACATATATTAAAAATAGATACTAATATAGTTTGGTGATCTCCGATAGCTCGTGACTACTACGAGGCACCGCCGCCCCACTTCGAGCACGTGGTGCCCTCCCGCCTGGCTGCCACTCCACCACCACCAACTCCACAGGCGCCGACCCATCGACATGGCCACAACTTCCTCACCATTAAACAGGAGCCGACCGACTGGAGCACCAACCCACCCAATGCGTCCAGTGCCAACAACAACAACCTCGAAGAGGGGCCCCTGGTGTCGCCTAAGCAGCCGCTGGACTTTAAGATGAGCGCCGTTAAGCTGGAGGTGAATCGGGATCGGGGCACGCCGTCCGAGGATTCCGAGGAGCACACGCTGCGCGACTACAACAACTTCAAGCAGATGCTGGTGTGTGAGATCTGCCAGAAATCATTCGAGGACACCAAGATGCTGGTCCGCCACCTGGGTACCCATGCCAGCGATCCAGCGGGCGGAGCGGGCTCCAACCTATTGGGGCCCAGTGCCAGCGGCAGTGCTCCGAGCGCCTCCGGCAACTCCAGCAATCTTGCCCTGAGAGCCCTGAAAACCTATGTGCCAAAGAAGCGACGCCGCGTCTCGGTAAGTGAGAAATCGTAGAGATCATGGATGAGATATTTGGATAGGATGGGATATTAATATTTAGACTGCGACTAAATCAACTTTCTATACATAGTTTAAGCCATAAACATACGTATCTACTTAGTCTTAATTCCATTTAAAAATGTTTATTAATTCCCATGTAATATTTTTTTTACTTTTAACTTACATCTATTATTTTTGCAGCAACAAGAGAACAACATGGATCACGATCATGTCACCCTGCTCTGCGATTTGTGCTCCACGTAAATAGATTCCAGGAAGCATTGGCCAGAAAGAGTTACTAATCCCAATCTATCCTTGCAGAGCCTTTGAAACGCCCGCGGAGTGGGTGCGCCACATGAACAGCCAGCACACTGAGATCGAGCTGGCCATGTTCAACAGCAAGAAGGATGGCGAGCAGAAGGGGTGTGTGTCCTAAGGTCACCTAAGGCACTCTGATGAACTCTGTTCATTTGCAGCCAGCAGCAGCAACAGCAGCCGGCCACCAGCAGCTCTTCCACAGTGTCCACCAGCCAAATGCAGCCAAAGTATCCCAGCTCCACCTCCAACTCCACGCGATCGATGCTGCTCAACAGGAGCAACCACGTCGATGTGGCAGCTTCAGCTGCATCCTCCACCTCTCCGGGATCTTCGGAGGCAGCCACCTCATCATAGAATGCCTAAGGATGACCACCACCACCACCACCACCAGCACCACCAACACTCGCCACACGGATCCAGGGGATAGTGAGCGGCAGTCAGCCACATTAAGACACCATTTTGTTCGATAAATTCAAGTCGTTCCAGTCGAAATCAAAAACCAGAAGGATGTTTATAATGCAACAGCAAGAACCGTGATCAAAATGCAACCAGTTTGCATATTTTATAGAGAGCAACAAACAAAATACAAAAATCGCAAAAAAATTAACGAAACTTTAAACGAAACTCTTAGAATCGGAATCGTAAGGCAACGATGCAAAACAAAACTAAATGTTTTCGGAAACGAAAGGATAATAACAGATTTAACTCAACTGTGTAGAGCGTTTTTTTGTAAGTGTATGAATGTACTTAGTTTTAGCAATATTATTCTCCAGTAAACAAACGTGTAAGTACTTTACCAACGCGCAATTGATACGAAGAACTATAAGTCAAACACAACTATTTAATCATATAAAAACGAGCGAATGATTTAAATCGTCCTCAACATTCAACGTTGTAAAAATTAAACAAAAATGTATGATTCTCAGAGCTCGTACATTCGGCTCAACCCATATTCTTTCGGTTCTGATCCCAGGACTAAATGGAAAGGAATTTAAAAGAGCGGTCTTTCAAGATAAAACATGCAGAAGCTCTTTCAGAGTGCATCTTAAAAGAACTCTCGTTCGCTACGGAGTGGAATTTATAAGACATTGTTGCTGTTTTGCTGGTACATTGCAGGCAAATCGTGAGAAAGATCCATAGATACATAAGATCTCTCCAAAAAGCAAGTGGTCTCAAGAGACAGAAAACTTATTTCGATTTAGAGCGAGAGCAGAAAAGGAAAGATCCAAATGGAGTTGCTCCTTCGATTTCCTTTTTAATTGGGTCCGCGAGCAACCGATTTGCGACCTTTTTGTGAAACTGGACCCCCTTTTGCGAGCTCTGATGATTATTTAAGTTTAAAACACTTTTATTCCACACTTTAGATTGTAAAGCCCAAACAATTCCATTTGTAGGACCAACATAGCAGCAGAGAGATTAGGTGGTTATCAATTTTGATATCAAATCATCATTAAGAAGCATCGAAAGCCATAATCATTGCTTCGTTACTATCACCTACTGCTAATTTGGGAATACAATAACTGATAACTATTGTTTTTATGTCCTGCTATCGCGGCCATATGATGTCAGCAAATTTGTTGTATGTGAACTTGAACTTTTTTACATTCCTTTTATATGTGACTCATCAGAACAGAAATTTCGAGAAGTTTTTGTATATAGATTAAGTTTGATTATGAAAGTCCGCCGATCAAAACTTTTTGCGAGATGTTTATAAACTTAAATCTCTAGATGTGTGTGTAGTAGTTGGAAGTTCAATTAAAAACTCTCCCCAACCATGTAAAAACCATAAATATACTATATATATTTACAAGCAGGCGTGATTATTAACAAACTAAGTAGATGTAACATGTAAAATGCAAGAAGAAAACTGTGTTTCTTCCCCAAAAAAAACAAACAAACAAATCGAACCGCAAATGTAGCAAGAGCGTTTTAATTGCAAATAAACGACTACGATGAGAAATCGTTTTTAAAAGCGATATCACAGAGCCCCGCGAGAACTAAGAGTCATGTTCCTGAAAGCTCATGCGATAACTCGCAAGCTTTATAAATACAGAGCGTCGTCGAAGAGAAAAGTTAGTCTGAGCTCCAACGTCGTGTTGACTGAAGCAACTAACTGAATTTTATTTACCTTAAATTCCATCATAATGAGCTCTGGAAAACATTTGGCCAAAGGTAAGAGAAGTCGACGTATTGTCGGTGGTAAGAGAAAAGCCCGTTTCAATATTTGGTAAAACCAAAACAAGTTCTCCAACATTCCACCAAGTAAACACAGGTTTTAGTAAGAAAATGAAATTGGTAGAATAGAAATTTTATAGATCACACATTTGATTATAATATCTGTGAAACACTCGCCCACAGCATGATGAGAACTACCAAAACACTTACTCTCTTTAGATAACAACCTTTAACTTAAAAGATTTATATTTTAACACTTTAATGAGCTACAGGTTATTGTATTTTATTTTATATTATAAATGCAAATCTTAAGGGAGCCTTAAGAAGGTATTGTTAGTCACAGGACTAACCTTTTTTAGGTAATTAAAGCCATCGAATCGATCAGTACTATTATAATTCCTAAGATCGGCAAGTCATTATATATAACCGTCGAAAACACATAACATATCAGTTAAGTGTTAACCTTATCACCGCCTGGCTCTATCATACTTAAGTATATGACATTTACAGAGGCGGATTCCAAAGGGGGTTTTGTTTGTTGAGAAGATATGCTTTCCCAGATCGCCAAGAATACTTATTCAAGCAGGGCCTGGTTCTTTATGACGCCCTTATCGGCTTTCTGGAAATTCCACTGATTAATCCACATTTTCAGGCTCTCCCAAGCCCGTTCTGCCCGATGATGGGGTCCTCCGCGTCTACTCGATGCGCTTCTGTCCCTACGCCCAGCGTGTCCATCTCGTGCTGAATGCCAAGAAGGTACCCTACCACACCGTGTTCATCAATCTCACCGAAAAGCCGGAGTGGCTGGTGGAGGTGAGCCCTCTACTGAAGGTTCCCGCCCTGCAGCTGGTGGCCGAGAAGGACCAGCCTTCGCTCATCGAGTCGCTGATCATTGCCGAGTATTTGGACGAGAAGTATCCAGAGAATCCGCTTTTGCCCAAGGACGCCCTGAAGCGCGCACAGGACAAGATCCTGGTGGAGCGCTTCAGCGGCATTACCGGTGCCTTCATGAAGATCCTGCTGCAAAGCACCGGCTTGGATGACTTCTGGGCGACGCTGGACATCTTCGAACAGGAGCTGACCAAGCGGGGCACTCGCTACTTTGGCGGCGACAAGCCCGGCTTCGTGGACTACATGATCTGGCCCTGGCTGGAGCGCCTGCCTTTGATTGAGTATTCTCTAAAGGATAGCTACAGCTTTGACGAGAAGAGATTCGCCAAGGTGGCCCAGCTGATTGCCCTTCTGAAGGAGGATGCGGCGGTCAAGGGCTTCTACGCCACTCCCGAGCAGCACCAGGAATTCTGGCGCACCCGACAGGGTAACAATGCAAACTACGATCTACTGGCTTAGATCAAACCCTGCCTTAGACTTTAAAAGTAGTCTCAACTTCAAACATTATTTTATAGTAACAAAGAAATTAAAGAAAAAAAATAAAATAAAATAAGAAAATATATATTAAAAAAAAGATGAGAGAAAAATAAAAATATTGCAAATTAAAGAAATCAATTTTAATTGTATCCTGAATTATGATAATTTTAGAACTCTAATCAATTTCAGTGGCTCTCAGATACTTTTCGAATAATATAATATTTTCTAGAAAGAAATTTTTGCTATTAACCGTGAAAGTATATGGAAGATATGGAAGGATCTGGTTGAATAAGTTAAATATTTTTCTTCAACAATTAATGGCATCATTTTGGACATCATGCGGGTCCAATATGCATATTCTTACCCCTTAACTTAGATGAAGGCCTATCACATGTGTTAGAGTTCAGAGCTGCACCAGCAACAATGTATCCATCCGGCTGGCTATGTGTGTCAGCCGCAAAGGTTGTCCCGGCCGCCAAGTTCAGACCGGTAATAGAAGCCGCCACCGAAGGGCAGTCAGCTGCACCTTATATATCAATCCGCTGGCAGCCACTATCATCACTTGCTTCTCCAGACCCGAGCACGCACATCATGAGCAACGGCAAGCATTTGGCTAAAGGTAGGTATGGAGTTCCAGGATTTGCAATAAGGTATATAGATAATCCCAATCCGCAGGCTCTCCGACGCCGGATGTGCCCGAGGACGGAATCCTCCGCCTTTATTCCATGCGCTTCTGCCCGTTCGCCCAGCGCGTGCACCTGGTGCTGGACGCCAAGCAGATCCCGTACCACAGCATCTACATCAATCTCACAGAGAAGCCCGAGTGGCTGCTGGACAAGAATCCGCAGGGCAAGGTGCCGGCTCTGGAGATTGTGCGCGAGCCCGGACCGCCAGTGCTCACGGAGTCGCTTCTGATCTGCGAGTACCTGGACGAGCAGTATCCGCTGCGGCCACTCTATCCCCGAGATCCCCTGAAGAAGGTGCAGGAGAAGCTGCTGATCGAGGGCTTTGGCGCGGTGCTCGGTGCCTTCTTTAGGGCCTCCGACGGCGGCGAATTGGAGCCCTTCTGGAGCGGTCTGGACACCTACGAGCGGGAACTGAGCCGCCGGGCCACTGACTTCTTTGGCGGCGAGCAGACGGGCATTCTGGACTACATGATCTGGCCGTGGTGCGAGCGCCTGGAGCTACTGAAGCTGCAGCGCGGTGAGGACTACAACTTCGACGAGCGGCGCTTCCCGCAGCTGGTGAGTTGAATCTCCGTGTAGCTAAAGACAAGTCCTTAAGCCTCCATCTTCACCCAGATGCTGTGGCTGGAGCGCATGAAGCGGGATCAGGCTGTGATGGCCTTCTACATGGAGGCCGAGGTTCAGGCGGAGTTTCTGCGCACGCGCAGCGCTGGCAAGCCCAACTACAATCTGCTGGTGAAGGACGCCTGATGAAGCACTCGGTTTACTTGAACATTTAGCTTGGAGTGAATAAAATAGATCGATCCCCATTAAATGTTGTCCAGAACCGGTCGTAGAGATGGCCAATGGGATTCCAGGTCAGCGTTCGCCAAAGCGTTCGGTGGCCCGGACACTCCTGATCCAAGTACTCGGCAAATGACGAGCGACTTCACGAGTTGGTTGATCCTTCAAGTGAGTGTGGAGCAGGGCTGGCACCTTGCCTAGCGGGCTGTAGTCCTTGTACCACTTCGGCTAATCAATCAAATCGATGTATATCTTGTGGTGGGGGATCTTCTGAAGGATCTCAAGGAACAGAAATCCATGGTAAAATAGCGCATGACACTCGGGTCTGGTGAAACCTGCAATGCCAAGAGAGGATGATTAATCAGAGATGGGTTTAGAGTATCTAGTCGCAAATCAAACCCAGATAGAGGTGCAAAAATAGAGGTATTTATAGGTATATATGTTTAATTATCTTGCTGATCGGTTTCACAATTTAAGTATCTTGATTCCTGCTGTTCCACAGCTCTAATCCAAAACTTATTCCAGCCTTCCTTACAAGGGCTCAAAGGCTACGTCGTAGTTGGTCTTGCCTTCGTGGCGAGTACGCATGAACTTGGCATGGATGCGGGCATCCAGTGCCGTGGCCTTGACGGCCTCATCCTCGGCCACCAGATTGCGCCACTTAAGGAGATTTGCGTAGCGCTTCGCGTCTAGCTCGTACTTGGGCTCCAGCGTGTACTGGAGGGCTGGGAATCGCTCGAACCACGGCCAGATCATGTAGTCCACAATGCCGATCTTGTCTCCGCCGAAATAGGGCGTACCCCGCTTAGTGATCTCCTGCTCAAAGACATCCAGCGCCGTCTCAAAGTTCTTTATGGCATCGGCGGGCGGATCCTTGGTGAAGAACACCGGGTAGATGGCACTGACGGCAGGGGATAGACGCTCGATCAGGATCCTGTCCAGCGCCTTCTGCAGCGGATCCTTGGGGAAGAGCGACCGCTCGCCGGGATACTGCTCGTCCAGGTACTCGGCGATCACCAGCGACTCCACCAGCGCCGGCTTGCCTGGCAGTTGCGGCAGCTGGATGGCCGGCACTTTGCCCAGCGGACTGTAGTCGCTGTACCAATCCGGCTTCTCACTAAGATCGATGTAGACTGTGTGGTGCGGTATCTTCTTGGCGGCCAGCACCAGGCCGGCGCGCTGCGAGTACGGACAGAAGCGCATAGTGTAGTAGCGCAGGACTCCGTCCTCGGGCAGATCCGGTTTGGGCGTACCTGTTGAAATGGGCATGGACGTGACTGGTTTATTAGTCGGCTTTGACGTCAACGCTAATGGAAAGCTTTCCATTGTTCTTGAACTAAACTTAAGTCTATCTGCGATTCTTGCAGATAAAACTATTGAATCAATGGCCATTTATTTGCGCCGTCACTATCCCGGTGACCTTCAGGTGCTCCCGCTGTAGCTCACCTTGCTTAAAGTGCTTTTGCGGCAGGGCCATTCTGTTGAAGATTTTAAAATAATTCCTTAGGCAAGAAGTGTTGGATAAAAACCGACTGCTTCCAATCGAATAACAGCAGCAATAACTCTGGAATCCCTTATATATTGACAGTGGATGCAGCGATGCCACTTTGGCCATTTTTTTTAGCTAAACCTAGCCATTCATCAATCATTATTGCAAAATTGTGTCTGCGCTGTGAGTGTGCTCATCGTTATCGATAACCTAATCGATATAAGCTTGTGAGACGGTTGCATATTCAATTGTGCGTTCTATAACAGTTTCACTTTATTATTTAGTTTTTAATGAATATTCTTGATCTACAAGTTTGTTTTTTTAATACTCGGAGAAGTGAAATTTAACAGGTTTATAGATATCTTCAGTTTCAAAATATTCGTACTCAAAACATTATAAGGGATAATATTTTGAAGAGAGCTTGAGTAAATTTGTTTTTGCTATCACAAGTTTTCTATATGTACAACAAATGCTGGGCGCAAGACACCTTTCATAACGATTACTCCAACCTTGCGCGCTTGGCGGCATTGCTGAAAGAGAGATAATGAAACAGGTTTTCTTTTAATCACATATTGAAAGCTTACTAGAGCATGTTGTAGTCGGCATTGCCAGCACGACGGGATGACATGTACTTGGCGTGGGTTTTTCCATCCAAATAAAAGCACTTCACTGCCCGATCCTGGAGCATCAAGTCGCGCCACTTAAGCTGCAGGGGGAAAGGATCTAGTTAACCCAGAAATAGGTTTTAAAAATCTTTCAACGCACCATGGTTCCAAAACGCTCCGGACTCAAATCGAAACTTTCGCCATGACTGAATTTTAATGCTGCAAAGCGCTCGCACCATGGCCAGATCATGTAGTCCAGCATACCCGGGGCGACGCCTCCGAAGAACTCGGTGCCTCGCTGCTTCAGCTCCTCCTCGTAGGTGTCCAGCCCGGCGTACAGATCAGTGTCGCCCAGAGAGGCGGGATTATCATGTAGTACCAGTTTGTAGAAAGCGGTAATGAATTGGCCGAAGCGCTCGACGAGAATCTTTTCCTGGGCCCTCTTCAGAGGATCCTTGGGGTACAGCGGCGCCACCTCCGGATACTTATCGTCCAGGTAGTCGCAAATAATCAACGACTCGATCAGCACAATATTCCCCCGTTCGCCTGCAAGCTCCAACGCAGGTACCTTCGTGGAGCTGCTCACCTGCGGGAACCATTCGGGTTTCTCTCGCAGATTGATGTAGATATTGTGATGCGGTATATTCTTGGCGTCCAGCACCAAGTGCACGCGGTGGGCATACGGACAAAAGCGCATCGAGTACAACTTTAAGACGCCATCGTCTGGGAATACGGGTTTGGTGGAGCCTGCAGGTTTCTTATATTTAAAAACATATCTTAGGACAGTGTTTAGCCATACCAACCCGTGGTTAAATGCTCGGTATCGCTCATTTTCGCAGAAAACAAAAACTAAGTAGATGCACACACCTGTTTTGTTATTTTTGACGATTAAACTATCGCACCGGATTGTGATAACAAAAATAAAAGCAACTTGATATATGTGTGACCGCATTCAAGGTTACTAAATAAGATAAATATACCAAGTATTCTAATTTTTTTTTAATTTATTTGAGATAGATTGTTTATCGTTGATTTACAATTATGTTAAATCTCAGATTTATATTATTATAAAGACTCCCAAATAAAAATAAATTATTTATAGATAATAATTATTTACAAACATTTTCAAAAATCTTGTAAACTGCTGATTTGGCGATTCAATATGCTGCCATCTATCGATATGTAAATATACAAAATTAGAAATACCAAAAAGTGTTTATAGTCCCGCAAACGGCCAGTCTAACGCATAGCCTATCGATAGTCATCGCCTACGATTGTTATAAAAAATTTTGTTAAGTTGCGGATTTTTTGTGTTGGCGGTGCGTGCGAAAGTGAGATGGCTGCGGCGGCTTATGTTTAACCCCCCTCGTGTCCGAAGAATGTTTACAGTTAGCCCGCCCCTTGCGTAACTGTGCCCGTATTGGCGTTGTCGGTGTTGGTGGCGTCCGCCGTCCGCTGTCCGTGCGAGTTTAGCCGCTCCGTTTCGGATTTCTGTGTTGATCTGCAAATATTGCAACGTAATTGACTTTCGGCGTTATCGCGACGCCGCCTTTAATTCACGCCCACCGCATTAGCTCCATAGCTTTGCCCATACACTCGTGAAATCCACCGGAGCAGCAGCATCATCCATCCCCGCGCACTCAGTGAATTGATAAATACAGCCGTGTGCGTGCGAGCGTGGTGTGTGTGTGTGATGTGCTAAACAGTCCGGTTAATTCACGGGTGAGTTAGAAGTCGCTATATTAATTACGGTTGTTCGTGATTGTTTAAGTTCAGGATTTAGTATTGGGAATGCAAGCGACGGGCCCCCACCAGCCCCCTGCCCCCTTCTGCCACCCACTCGTGTTATATTTATAGCGGTAGATTTCCATGTGCGAGTGATTTTGACACCCGCTCACATACACACTCTAGCAGTGGCAGCATGCACACGTAACTACACAAGCATTCAGCACGTTTTTATGCTATTTTAAAGCATACATACATACACTTAATGAATATTTCTGATACATAATTTAAATTTCGAATGTTATTTCCATTCGCTATCATGGAAGCCTAATTACGCAAAATCAGTGAATTTGGTAGTACATAGCGGGGAATGCTTATCGGTCCAGTGGCGCGGTTATCGGAACTATTTTCGGGGAAAGGGGGCCAAATCTTTTTTGGGGACAATTTGGTTTTCAGCCAAATATAGGAAGCCAATTGAGAGCAAGGCTGTTTTTAGGTAGCTTTTGTTAAGTTTAATACTGTTTGATTCGATTTTAGTACCTTTATATATATTCTTACGAAAATGAATTCAAAATTTAATGCAAAGTTGTCGGAACACTGCCGAAAGTATTAAATATTTAGGGCATTTTATGCTAATTAATATTTTGTGTTTTATATCAATACATTTTAACTCCAATCATCGAGTACTTTCTCTTATGAATTACCTGTAATTCCCAGAGGATTTCAAACTGTAAACCCTGCTCCCTCCCTGCTCCCGCCACTGTTATCGCCACTGACCCATATATCAACATGTGTTCTTTCGCAGTTTCGGCTGCTTTTTACGTTGTTATTTTCAGACGTGTGGGAGGCGGCGGCGGGCGGTGAATCATAGATAATGCTGTTGGCCAGCAGAAGTATCCCTATCGGCTGTTAAATTCTCCATTGACCACACACCGCCCAATCAATTATTCATGAGGGCAGTGCAATTTGCAATGCACTATGTCCACTTGCCGCGTGCAATATGCAATTTCAAGCGGATTGCAACTAGGCGCCGTCATCGGAGATGATGGTATACGGAAAACAAACAATTCTTTAGTTTACTACGATCCGACGACTATCGTTCCAATGCCCCCCGAATGAATTATTTATTGTCTATGGCCAGCCCTTCAACATCAGCTATGTGTCAGTCGTGTTGCCCGCTTTGTCGCATATTAAAATCCCGAGTCGAGCCACGTAATTCAGCAGTCGGCGAGCGTGGCAAGGTCAGAGCCTCGTCCCGGAGTCGATCAGATCCGTAACGCTCCATTGCGACGTTCCGACGTGATCGACCTCTGCAAAGTAGGGGTTAAGCGCGGAAGCGCTCATCATATAACCCTCCAGAACTTGGCTCCATGTGGTGGTCACATGGCCTAAGGTCTCACTCTCGTCCGTATCTCTTCCACAAACCTAAAGTCTACTGAAATTTCACATTAAGCCCTGGGGCAACGATAACCTGGCTCACCGAAAACGAACAAAGATAATGCAGAAATAACTGCTAGCTAACAGGGTTCTTTTACGCATACATACACACTACATATCTTTTGCAGGTTGTTTGTCTGAAGTTCTCGGCATGAAATTCACAGGTAAAAGATAAATTGCTTGGCAGGTAGCGAGCACATCGCGAGTGTAGATGTCTGTGTGAAATTTCAGGCCAACGTAGTAAAGATTACGTCAGCGCAGGGAACATAAAGTTTAACGAGTCAGTTTTCAGGTCGTTAAATGTAGATAATTTGTGATATTTAATAGTGTCGAGTCAGAGCCAGAGGTTCAAAAGCTCCAAACGTGGAGATATCATGTTAAATTTATTTTATGACTCATCATCATGAGCCCATTTATCGTTTGTACTTTGAGCGATCGCCATCGACATTTTGGTTCTGATGCCAGAATGCCATGCAAAAATTTGATAGAATTAACAACCGAGATATCACGTGAAATTTATTAAAATTTATTGACTCATTCGGCCATTTATTAATTGTTTTCTTTTGTATATGAAGATATCACGCGAAATTTGATTTCGCCAACTGATCAATTAAGGAAATTTGAGTTTACTTTATATCACCAGTCCCGGCGAAAATGCCACGCGAAACTTGATTTCGCAGAGTTAACATTATGTGAAAGGAACTGGAGATGTTATGTGTACAATTATGCTGCGTCAGCAACAAGTTTCCAGGCTGCGCTGGCACAGAGGGGTGCGCATATGTTTCCAAGAAATTTAAGTCCCAGCGAACATGCTCGACGAAATACATAGAAAGGAGATGCCATGTGAAATACAATTATGTTGTATCAGCACAAAGTTTTCAGGCTGCGCTGGCACAAAGGGGTCTGCATGAAATTGAGTTCTGGAGATATCATGCGAAATTCTATATTGCCGAGCGCAAAGTTGAATTCGGAGAATACAAATTATTTAGAATAACATAGAGATATCAAGCAAAATTTGACTTTTCCGACTAAGCGATTTTGAGAAATTGTTTCCAAGAAATTTAAGTCTCAGCGAACATGCTTCACGAAATACGTAGAAAGGAGATATCATGTGAAATACAATTATGTTGACTCAACAACGAGTTTCCAGACTACATACATACATATGTATGTACATAAAAACTCGTTGTTGAGTCAACATAATTGTATTTCACATGATATCTCCTTTCTACGTATTTCGTGGAGCATGTTCGCTGAGACTTAAATGTATATGTATATATATGTACATATATATATGCACATACATATGTATGTATGTTGGAATTTCACAATTTTGCATAATCAGGGATGCGCATGGAATTTAATTTTGAAGATATCATGCGAATTTATTGTCGAAATGTTTTTTTTTTAGTTTATTTAATTTTAGCAAATGCGAAGAAGCCACTTGAAAGCTGATTTCTCCGAACAAACATGTAGAATGACCTGAAGATGTCAGGTGAAATAAAATTCTGTTGTGTCAGCAGCGAGTTGCCAGACCATGCTGGAATTTCACAACTTGGCGCAATAAGAGCTGCGCTTGAAACTGAATCCTGGAGATAATATGCTTAACACAATTAAGCTGAGTAAGATTTTAGACAGAGGAATAATTTAGAGTTTACATAAAGAATTGAATTTCAGTCTAGGAAATTAAGATGCCATGCATAAAGTCTTCGGCAATAAACAGATCTCTGACTTATTTATCAGGTTAGGGGATATTACTGGAATTATAACCGGGTTAACTCACTGAAATTCATTAGAGATATCAAGCAAATTACTCTTAATATATGTATAAATTTAATTGAGTCAATAGCAAGTTTAATGGCATTATCATTCACGTGGCTTTGGAATAAAGTTTCGCATTAAGCTTCCTATGTGGAGATCTCAAGCGAATTTCAGTTGTGTTGAGTCAGAAAATGTCTTCGACATCTTAAAACCCAAGTAGACTTAGGTCTAAGTAAATAATGGTATATTTTTCCACAAATTAGGGAGCTATTATTAGTATTTATTTTTGTACTGGCTCATTTGCATTTTTAATCTTTCGGAATTTAACACAGCTGCTTCTCAGAAATAATTTATTAAATAATATGCCCTTCCAAAGGGTACTATATTTTGTTAAATACATTTTGTTTTATAAAGGAAAGGTTTTATACATATTCCCACTTAACGAAGGAGCCAAAGAAGTCGATAATAAATTATTTATAAATATACAGCGAACGGTCTTTTAATAAAGGCAATCTAAATACATATTTACAAAGATTTAAACTTACAATTTAATAATTCCCAAAGCAAATCTTGATAGTGTCGCATCTTTCCATCTAATTTGGCTTTAGTTAATAAAAATCTATAAACCTGCAGTAATCCTTCCTGCTCAAAGAACAAACTCTAAGTAGAATCGCACGGTTCTGGCACTGTTCGCTTTGCTGTTAGCCATGGTCCGCGATCAGCCACGCCTCCGATGTGGGCACGCTTTAATGTGTGTACATAGCTATATAGGATGGTTGTAACATGAACACAGATGTACATATGTACAAACAATCAACCAACTATGAAACTGGCTTATAAATCGAACCGCAAGACCAGCGCCGCTCAGTTGCGAAGTGTATGCACAGCTCGCTGGTGGCTCGGATCGCGATCGGATCGGTTCAATAACAGTATCAGTATCCTACCTCACGTGTAAAAGGTTCCTACATTCGGGTACGACCTCAATCAGTGTTATTTTTACATTTTACAAATCATTTATTATCAATGAAAGTGAATTTAATTGATGCCTCCGCCTTCTCCTTTTGAGTTTAGTGACAAGTTTAGCATTGAGGGCGACATAAAACCGAACTCGTTAAACATTTTTCTCCCAGTGATTTCATTAAAATCACGCGAACAGAATTTAAATGAGGCTTGATTACAAACAACAAAAATAAAACAGATAACAAAAAGTAAACTACGAATGAAAGCAGTCAGTCAGTCAGTCCGTCAGTCCGTCAATGGCGGCAGCACTTGACCAATTGACTCAGTTTGCTGGATTGATTGGAAATATTGCCGATGAATTGTGTCTGATCTTATTTAGGGAATGTAAATTTGGGAAATGACCAATAAAACTGCAGGCGAATAATAATCAGAACATTCCTCGCCGATTCGCTGATTGATTTTTATTGCCGCGCTGCGATGTCAGTTAATTTCCTCAACAAGTGCCAGGCCAAGCCTCGGGCTCAACCTCAACCTTTGACACTCAACCCCTTTTCACCTTGAGAAGCGTTGGCGATGGCGACGCGTGTCCTTGTCAATGCCACGGCGCGGGTGCAATGACAGCCGCCCACTTCCTGCGACCTTGACGCTACGCCCCTATATTCTTTTACCTTACTTTCCCCTCTTCCCTTTCCGCCTTATGCTAACCAACAATGACGTTTCTATTATTATTGTGCTTGGCTTTCGCTTTTATTAAGTCGATAACCAAACACCTAACCGCCCACGAGTACTTGCCTGTGTCGTAAATTTTCGCCAAAGTTTTATCAATAAATTGGATTTCAATGCAGGACCGTTGAACTAACTGCCCAAGTTTGTGGCATTAATGCGCAATTGCAAAATTGTCTGAGTCCCAACCGCCAACCGCCCAATCTGGCAACAACAAGTAGTTACAGACACCACCATCAACATCGGATAACAATAACAAAGTAATTTTCAGCTTGTGGTGGGAAATTTCAACTATTTCCTTCGTGAAATCTTTTGGCGCGTGCCATTCGCCTTCAGTGCCTCGAAGAAGCCGCATGGAATAGCGGGCGACTCTAGCTCCGGCCAGGAGCTGTAACTAGTTAGCCACCGTTAATAGATAGTATAGAGTTATGTAACCTTCCTCTATCTAAAGTGTCATCAGCGATTAAATTATAGAAAAGAAGGTAAAAGATTAGAATAAACCTCAAACGATTTGTGATTGTATACTTTGTGTTGTTTGAAAAGTAAAAAGATTTGATAAGGAAAAGGAATGTTAAGCCAAGGCCGATAGAAAAGATTTAACAAATTGATAATGGGGTGCTTCTTTAAACGTGTTCTCTAGATTTTAGAAATGAAACATTCTTCTACTGTTGGAAAGCTACTTACTTTAAATGAACTGGCTTACTACATAAGCGTTTTAAGACAGCTCTGCTTTAGACATTCGCAAAGTGACTATAATTAATGTTTATCATACATTTTTATGGATGGTAATAACAAGGTTTCAGTGATCTATATCCCGCTTGCCAAAAACAGAACATGTCTTTGTTTACTATTAAAAACAAATGCATTGAAACTCCCCATTTATGGGGATCTTGGGCCACCTGAATCCACTCTGTTGGCTTGTGCTGTTTGTGGTCTGGGCTCTCTGGGGTCCATATTTGGAGGTGTCGACCCGATCCACCAACGAACGATCTTGAACTTCCGCTTCGGTTCGCTGACTATTTTGGTTATGCAATGGGCTTTGGGTATGGGTAACTGGCTTTTGTAAGTGCCTCGCAGCGGAACGCGGGCTCAATGAGTGTGGGATGCGGGATGTTGACGAGGTTCTGACAGTGGTGCCCCAGCCCCATAAGCGATTTTTAATCAGATCAGACTTCTGTGTGTTGGTGTTCTGCCTGTAGTTGTTTTTTAATTATATTAATAACCCCCGCTGATGTATTTGTTTAATTTCAGATCGAAATAGGCGCGCGAATTGAAGACTTAACTGACTGGCGAATAAATAATGATCGCTGGACAGTAATTTAAGTAGCCAAGAGAGAGTCTGAAGAGTTCTTATATTAGTCGAAGGAGTGCAAGTGGAAGCAGAAGTAGACGAGAAAGATGGCGCGTCACATTATGGCCGTTTGTGTGGTCTGCCTGCTCTGCGCACACCGCCTGCACTGCCAGGATCATGTCGACAGCCTCCTAGGCCCGGCGCTGGTGATGGTGCAGAGTGAAGAGCTGCCGCTCAATGCCCGCGTCTACAAGAACCCGAGTCCCTCCAGTGAAACCACCGATCGGCGGCAGCAGCGCTCCGTTGCTGGCGACGACGACACCCCCAACTACAGCACCAGCCCGCCCTCGAGGAGACAAAAGCGCCACGCTGGCCACGGCGACTCCGACTCCCGCCTCCCGCAAATTACACAGTACTATCTCGAGAAGCTGATGGTCCAAGGCAAGCAAATGGACAGCAGCGGCTTCGAGGGTTTGCTCCACCAGCTCAGTCTTCAATCGCTGGCCAGTGGAGCAGGAACGGAAGATACTGTAAGTTTTCTGGATCTTATTTGGATATACATATTGTTCTAAACCTAATTGATTTTCTTACTTATTCCGCAGTGCGTGCCAGCTAGTCACCTGGTGCATCATGTTCAGCCTCACGATCATCATCATGACCACGACGTGGGGGAAGAGCTGAATAATAACTGCGCGCTGAACAAAAATGGCAGCACCTCCAATGTTATATGCGCATCCCTGCCCAACAACCACACTCACCCGCCCAAGAACTTCACGCTCAGTGAAAAGGATGTGCTTCACCTGTGTCCCGTTCTCCTGCATGAGCTGAAATCGCAAAGCGGCGGCTGTATAGAGCCTGCGGTTCTCTTCGACATCGACACCACGGAAAAGCTGCTGGAGACGGAAAAGGACAAAGACATCTTCTACGGTGGGTTTGATAGCGTGAACAGCACGAGTTTTTATTCTTATTTACCGACGTTTTTATCTCGATTCGTTTGCAGTGTGGGTCTATGCCTTTATTTCGGTGTTCGCCTGCGGCATACTCGGCTTGGTGGGAGTGGCCATCATCCCGTTTATGGGTTCCCGGTATTACAAGTACATCATCCAGTATCTGGTGTCTCTGGCCGTTGGCACGATGACCGGCGATGCCCTGCTGCACTTGCTGCCCCATGTGAGTATAGATAACACCCTCCGGCTTGCCATCGGCCGTGACTAATGTGCAATTCCTTTCTTCGCTGATAGTCATTGGCAGGCCAGGATGAACGAGGCATGATCATGAAGGGGTTGGGCTGCTTGGGCGGCATCATTTTCTTCTACGTCACCGAGCACGCGCTCACCATGATCTCGGAGTGGCGCAAGAGCGTGGAGAAGAAGGAAACGAAGAAGCCGTCGCGGGCAAAGGTGATGCGGGATCCCGACCCTTCGGTGAACAACTCGGTGGCCGGGGACAAGATCTGCAAGCAGAAGTACAGCTCGTATCCGTACTGCTACGACGAGATCACCATGAACAATAAGCAGAGTGAGTGGATGCATTTGCCTGGCGATGGAGTGAGCTCGTCGTTGGGCGCTGGCGGAGATGGTGCTTCCGCTTCGGAGACCCGCAACGGTGTGGGCGATCACGATGGCTCCGGCGACATGGCCGCCGCTGCCGAATCCCTGCTTTCTACGCTGCACTCGAACTGCGTGGAGATGAACCACCACAATCACAATCACAAGCACAACAGCCACCAGCAGCAGAGCCAGGAAGGGCAGGACAACAACACCATCGTCACCGATCTGGACGGCAATGCAGTCTACGCCACGAACAGCGGCAAGGAGAAGGATGGGCGGAACGATCATGTGACTGTGATACTGCGAGAGCACGAGTCCTCACATCACGGCCATAGCCATCGCCACGGACACGTCCATTCGCCGCCGGAAACACTGAGCGCCGTGGCCTGGATGATAATAATGGGCGACGGACTGCACAACTTCACCGATGGCATGGCCATCGGCGCGGCCTTTGCGGAGAACATAGCCGGCGGTTTCTCCACCTCGCTGGCTGTCTTCTGTCACGAGCTGCCTCACGAGCTGGGCGACTTTGCCATCCTGATGAAGGCGGGCATGTCTGTGAAGTCGGCCGTCTACTACAACCTGTTGACGGGTGTCCTAAGTTTCATCGGTATGATCTTCGGCATTGCCTTTGGCCAGTCACAGGACGTGGCCCAATGGATGTTTGCCGTGGCAGCGGGTCTGTTTATCTACATTGCCCTGGTCGATATGGTGAGTATTCGAGTATACTTTACCTGCTTGTACTTATTTCGGTTTTATTTTTCTCTTGCAGATGCCCGAGATCTCGGCCTCGCACAAATCGCTGGGCCAGTTTCTGCTGCAGATATTGGGCATGCTAAGCGGTGTGGGAATAATGCTACTGATTGCCCTCTTCGAGGGCGATCTGATGAGCGTGTTTGGTACGGCGGGAGCCGGAGCCGGCTCTCATCAGCACGTGCATTGATAACACATAACTGAAATTGTAAACAACTGCAGCGAATCTTGTAGAGTGTATTATGTGAATTGCAGCGAATCTTGCGTATTAACTGCATTTTTTTTCCGTCAGGCCGTCACAGGACCTCTTTAATTATTATTTTTTGTATAATTTGATTAGATTGTTGTTTACCTTAGCCCACAGAGTTACAAAACACACAGCCACAGTCGTCGGTTTGACGCTTATCAAACGCATTTGTTATCCAGTTTATGAAACACACACACACGACTTCAAAACTCGTTTTCGTTCCTAGTTTTCTGCAACACTGAACTGCGTTCGAATCGATTTACACCCGCGAATTAATGTAAGATGTCTTGAAATTGCCTAGGATAAAAAGTGATCTTGAAATTAGAAGAAACCAATTGAAATGGATGCCGAAAAACAACAAAACACACAATAACAGAGAATGATGGAGTATAGGAAGGATATGAAAGCTCGGTCCCGGTATCCATAATTACTGATCTTATATACACACACCGAAAGCAGAACCTAACAGTTACGATATATACATATATTCTAGAATATGTATACAAATATAAATATATAGTTTTTGTATTTTGTAGTTTAGGTGCGCGCACGTTTACTTTATGCGAGTTTAACATTCGAAGGAAACCAAGAATTAGGACAGATTTCATGTCCCCACTGTTATGATTTCTGACAGTACTTAACGACTTCAAGGAAATATCCACATACAAGAACCATTTAAGCTTAATTTATTATCGTATTTGTAATGAATTTAGAGGATTGAATTGCACGCGCACGCTCATGCATCATTTAATTATTTGCTACATCGTGTAGCGCCTTCGATTAATTATGATTTTGTAATAAAAACAAGCTAAAACCCATTCAGTTGTTCTTTATCTTAATTTATTTTAGCTCTTAATTTTCGCACACACAACTAACACACGAAAGTGATTGTGATTCAAAACAAGAAAAGTAACTAAAAACACATTTGTAAAATGTTGCGACTTGAGGACACACGACACACTGAGACTCGGATCTGCACTCGACGCTATCACTTAAACTGAGCAACTAACAATATTTTATAAAGCCCACACTATATGTATATGCTACAGAGGCAGTAAAACCTATTATAATTCTAGCTGTAAGCTCTACGACAACTACAAACAGGAAATGATGGAAAAATTTAAAGTAAAAAAACATAAAAATTCTAGAAGTAATCATATACACACTGTGCTAAAGGAACTTTGGAGAAACGGATGGAATACTAATACTACTTTGGTGATATCACGCAAAAGGCAATTGAAACAACTAACGAAATAATTTTACAATAAATGTATTGATAAACATGTATGTAATATGTATGCTCGTATGTAAGTCGTGTAAGTGTGCACCAGCACACGCAAATGACGCGTATTTTGCTACAGTTTGGTTTATTTTGTAACAACGGAACATAAACACTTTAAATTTTCAAAAATAAATGTTTTTCCACCTCAACGTCATAAAGAAAGTTCGTTTGAATTTGGCGCGATGAGAGTTTACCGTTAGCGCTGGGCTACAAAGTGTCGTTTATATATGGTATATTTTAAAGGTCACTTGAGGAAAGAGCTAATCATTTGGGAGCTGATTATATTTGAAATGGTTCCTTCAAGCATGACAAGTTATGGGTTTTCAAATTAATTAATTAAATATTACATGCTATCTTGATATTACCAAATATTGGGCGAAGATGTTAAAAAATTGACATAATAATAGATAATAAACATTTACTTAACGCAAAATGCGAACATTCAGTGGAAAGGTTGTGTTGAGCACTTAAAAGTGGTATTTTTCAACTACAAAAAATGGTATATACAGTATACATCTCTTTGGCCTGGTGGTATATTTTATCGGAGAGGACGCGGTCACACTGCCGTGCAGTTGTCAAATTAAAATTTTGAGATGCTGCCAACATTTTGCAAATTCCTGGCAATTTTCTGCATCCTGGCCCATGCGACCGGCAACCTGAGTCCCGGGGCGGTCGGCGTCCACCGTCGCTTCGAGTATAAGTACTCGTTCAAGCCGCCATATCTGGCTCAAAAGGATGGCACCGTACCGTTTTGGGAGTACGGGGGAAGTAAGTAGACGCGGCGCAGCTCCACGTCAGTTGTTTTGGCCCACTCGCTACCGCTGGCCGGCCGCGAGTGCGAGCGAGATGGCGTGCGCGTCGGCGGCGACCCAGCAGCAAAGTGTACACGCAGGCACTTTGTTTGGGTTTTAATTTTAGCCACGATTCGTGGTGTTGCCACAACTTGTTGCTCATCTCACTCATGGCTCCGTTCCCGTTCTATTGCAGATGCCATCGCCAGCTCGGAGAGTGTGCGCGTGGCGCCGTCACTGCGCTCGCAAAAGGGTGCCATCTGGACGAAATCGCAGACCAACTTCGACTGGTGGGATGTGGAGATCGTGTTCCGGGTGACGGGCCGTGGCAGGATCGGTGCCGACGGCCTGGCTTTCTGGTACACCACCGAGAAGGGCGACTACAATGGACCGGTGTTCGGATCTTCGGATCGCTGGAACGGCCTGGCCATCATCTTCGATTCGTTCGACAACGACAACAAGCACAACAATCCGTACATCAGCGCAGTGCTGAACGACGGCACCAAGCTGTACGACCACGCCAACGACGGCACCACCCAGCTGCTGAGCGGCTGCCTGCGCGACTTCCGCAACAAGCCCTTCCCCACGCGGGCGCGCGTCGAATACTACAACAACGTGCTCACCGTGCTCATCCACAACGGAATGACCAACAACAACGATGACTACGAGTTGTGTCTTCGCGCCGACGGTGTTAATCTGCCCAAGAATGGCTACTTCGGAATCTCGGCCGCCACCGGGGGTCTAGCCGACGATCACGATGTTTTCCACTTCCTGACTACTTCGCTGCATGCCGCCGGCCAGCTGCAGGAGCCGCCCAAGGTGGACAACCAGGAGAAACTGACGCAGGAGTACAAGGAGTACCAGGACAAGCTGGAGAAGCAGAAGCTTGAGTACAAGAAGGAGCATCCGGACGAGGTGAGTGGTGTAGTTGTTGTTGGCTGCCACGACGACACCAATACTGATAAAGCACACCCCAGCTGGACGGCTTATCGGCGCCACCGAGATAATCAACACTAATCAAATTCACTTACAGCACAAAGACGACGAGGATTGGGAAGAGTTCTACGAGTCGGAGAACCAGCGAGAGCTTCGCCAGATCTGGCAGGGTCAGAGCCAGATCGCCGATCATCTGCGCGAGCTGTCGCGCAAGGTGGACGAGATCATTGGCCGCCAAGAGACCACCTTGTCGCTAGTCTCCCGCAACGCTGGACAGGCTCTGCCGCCGCCCGCCGCCGGCGGAGTGCAGCAACCGTTGCCAGTGGGCGCCGTCAGCAGGACCGATGTTGATCTGCTGCTCACCAACCAGAATGTGCTGCTCTCTTCGATCCGCGAGATACGACAGCTGGTGGGCGATATCAATGTGCGCACTGATAACATTCAAACGAATCAGAAGCACGCGCCCACAGCACAAATCCAATCCAGCGGCTATGATGTTCAAACGCTTATAGCCGAGATGCGCGATGGCATGAACCAGGTCAAGCAGGGCATCACCCACGTGGGCCAGAGGTGAGAAATAAGTATTAACTCTAAGTTCTACAGCTTGACTTCTAGCGTAATATGAGCTCAAGATCCTTTCCAGCTAAAAATTCATGATTCTTTTACCATATTTTCTTAGTTTAATATTCCACTGAAAATTTAAATACCTAATATTATGAATATTTATTTGATTATTAGATGAATACTTAAACAGGTTATTCAAACAAGTTTCTTTTGAAATAACTTGTATAATTTGAAGGAAATAGCCACATGATCACTTGCATTGATTTTTGTTAAATTAAAAATTGATGTCACATTTTTGTAATTTCTCTCTCTCCGCCGCAATATAATTTTATTATAAGCTGTTTTTCTGTAGCCCACATTAAATGTTCAGAATTCAGTTTAGATTTCTTATTTGTCTTAATACATATTTGATCTAGTATATATTTGATTTTGATATTGATCTATAGACACCTTTTCAAGGCTTAGGACTAAGCTTTTTAGTTTCTAAATATCGACAATATAAAATAAGATGATTTTAAAGGAATCTTTCGAGTTTAAGGTGCAGTTTTTCACTTTTCTTTTATATTTTGAATATCTTTTTAATTTTCTCTGCGTTACATTACAGATTGGGAGCGCCACAGGGCGCAGCGCAGGTAGCCAATTGTCCCACTGGCAACTGCGTGGGCGTCACATTGTTCCTAAGCGTTACCGTGGTGCAATTGCTGCTTGTATTCATCTACAACATCTTCAAGTGAGTGACACCAACAGATTCCCCTCGAATTTCCAACTAATATATATATTTTGCAGAAACCGCAGCGAAGCACAAGCGAAAAAGTTCTATTAGGCGAGAGAAATAGCGTAATTTTTGGGTTCGTAACCAGGAACAAGCAAGCACACAAACATACACCACCACACCACCACACCACAAGGAGACACATTCACACACCTGACTCTAGGCAGCAACTAAGTTTAGTTGAAATGAAGGATTAAGACTACTGCTTAGCATGTTCTACCGTTTACAAGAGTGTACACTGATTCTTGATTTTTCTATTGAAAGAGAGGTCGTCAGGTCCCGAATCTAAATTCAATTCGTTACTTAATTAAAAGGAAGCACAAGAAACAACAAAAATGAAATTTGAACAATGAATAAGCCTCATGACAATGCCACGCAATACAAAAATGAAGAAATGATGAAGCCGTCGAAGAAGAAACCACATAACTACTTCCCTTTAGTAATAGCCAGAAGATGATGATGTTTTTTATCTGTTTATCAAGTCAAGTTAAAAGTTTCACTCCATTCTCTCAACTCTGCATATCAGTCGTGTGTGCAGCCAGGCAGGCATATTTCTATATAAAACAAGGGAAACGTAATCCACAAAAAAAAAAAACAAAATGAAACATAAAAATCGTAAAACATAATAAAAAATTCCGTAAATGTAGCAAATTTTCCATGATATCACATATACTTTAGAGTTGAGTGTTGAGTCCCCTCATGCGGGGGACTCTCGGCTCTCCAATAAACTAAAATTGGCATCAAAAATAGAAATCTTTCCATTTTCACGCGCTATTTGGACTCCCAACAGAAAGAGTTAGCCAGCTTTTGTTGTTATTTAGCCTGAAAGTGAATTTATGTAATAATTATGATGATGGAACTGTCTCACTAAGTTTTTGTTCGATGCAAGGAGGTTTTTATACTGAATAATCTTAATATATCTACTGATAAATTATAAAACAATTGAAGTGAAGTGTGTTTTTATATATATGTTGTCCATTCCAGTCTCGATAGAACTGTTTAAACTGAAAATAAAAATCAATTTATAGAAAAAATGCTCTCAAAGGTCTCTTTCTGTCTCTTTAACTGTCCAACTTTATCGCTTTATTGTGCGCTTTCATTTCATTTTTATTTTTATCATCCGCCCCCCCGAAGCGAAATTATTTTCGCTGATATTGACGGAGCGAGCTAAAAAGTTTATTTCTCCAAAAGTCCTCGTAAGCATAAACTAGAGTCCCTGTCAGTTGTTGTACTCCCATCCTTGTGCCGACTACAATGCGGCAAAAATGGCGCCACTTGGTCGGGAGGAGTTGGGTGAAAATCTGGTGAACTTTGGCCATAAAATGTAACTGCCATTGGTGGCATTGTGGGCAAGTCGCCTCTGTGGTTTGGGCAGCCATTCCACCCCGTGCTGATGCTGGAAAAAAACCCAGGAAAACCCAGCCAAAGATAAATGGACAGAAGCCAACGGCAGTCGCGGCCCATGTTATAAATTCTCTGCGGGATCGGGGAATGGGTTACGAGCGGGGTTCGAGGTACGCAGCTCTAGTGTGTGGTTGGATGGCTGCTCTGCTTATGTAATCCGGCCTCCTATGTACCCGGCACTGCGCAGGAGCAGGACGTGGCGAACACCAGCCATTGGAAGGGGGGCTTGAACGGCTATTAACTTTTTATAACAGCCAATCGGCATGCGGCTCGCAAACTCACAGAAAATGGTTTAATTTTTAGAGGATTTCGCAGGGAGAATAAGGATGCACTGTCAGATAATCCATGCTCACATTTTTTTATATCCATCTCAGCTAAAAGTTCTTAAAAGAGTACAAGGTTCGTTTAGCATATTTTCTTATCTATCTTTGTTTATTTTTCAGTATAAATAAATATATCTCAGTAGAGCCGCGGATTTCTCATTTACAAGTATAATTAGTTTTGCCATTAGGTATAGGTTGATGTATATTCAAATTCATTCAGGTGTTAAATTAATCTCACGTATACAAATATTGTTTATAGTTGTATGATATGAACAAATAGAAAAGAACTTAATGTGTTACTTTGAAACAAGTTTTTCAAGTTGTTCAAAATTAAATGCCAAATGCTGGATTTTATTAAAGCTCAATTAATCTAATATTAACTTATATTTAAAAGTTCACACAACGTCGCGACCAATTTTTCAGGCATAATATAAATAGAAAAAAATGTATAGATATAGAAATAGATTTGATTTTGATTCTTAACAACTTAAAAAAGCCATATTGATTTCAAATAATATATAAATAAAAATAAAAATATAATAAATAAATAAATCTTGTCAAAAATAAGAAGCAGGTTTGGATATACAGCTGTTTCAGGAGCAAAGCACCTTTTCCTCATCAGTAACAGAAATCCGCTTTCGGTTGCCCCTAAACCTACTTGGGAATTCTAGTGGATTTTTAGATATTTAACTGAAAAGATAACACAGCAGCAAATTTAAATATATTCACTTATAGTTATCTACATCCAAATCTTAATTTGTCTAAAAATTATCATGATCAAGATTAATACTCTCAATCGTTTTAATAAAATTCTTAGCTAAATGACACAAAATACAATAACACTTTGTTAAGTTAAATTAAATTTACAACAGTTTTTCTACGCTATTTTGCATTATACTTTGCTTTGTTAAGTTAAATTAAATTTACAACAATTTTTCTACGCTATTTTGCATTATACTGGATTATGTTTGAGATAAAAATATTTATAATATATTATACTCTTAATATTTAAGACCCTAAGCACTGACACATCCTTTCCACTCTATTTAACCAACCAGATCAATTTGTTTCCACCCGAATCCGATCAATTCAGTGGCCTTTTAAGGGGATATGCAATAACTTTAATAATCCATATTGCATATTTACACATCTGTGGAGTTTCAGAGCTCACCACAATCCATTAGGAAATGAAATTCATAAGTCCCCGCCCCGCTTTCCAATCTGCAGGACCGACAGTTTGCAACATTTGCCAAACATTTGCGAAAAACAGGGGGGGGGACATAAAATCAAAGTCAAAGTATGTAGTATGTAGTTGTATGACGTGGCGGGGTGGATCTGGATCGGGCTGGATGTATCAGTGTGTTGACAAATCCCCCGCCACATCGCCACATCCTGGCGAGGAGGAGCAGCAGCGGCAGCGTGACAAATGTTGCGCAAACAAATGGATTGCTCTGCCATGCGGAGTCCCCGCCAGCCAGCCACCCGACTGCCTCTGAATGAATCATAAATTTCCATAACTGTCACCCGATCTGGGCAGATTTCTTCTCCTCGTCAGTTGCCAGCCGAAGAAAGCAAATTAGCAGTCGCCGGATTACAAAGCAAACATTGTCTCTAATCCGAAAATTGAATTCCGCTTCGTAATTTGCTAATGACCCGAACAAAGCTTAAGGGGATTCATATGACAAAAAATAAGGACTCCATTTATAGTCGCCGTTACGTCTTGAGCTTACCAATTTTTGTAAATTAACATTATATAAGTATTAATGAATTAATATTTTTTCTTAATACAGTTAACAATTGTTAGTAAATTAGACTGTATACTTTTATGTTAGATTTTTTTGGGTACATTTTTTGGGGATTTTTAATTTATAGATTTATGAACGATTTCTTTAAATTGATTCAAGAACTTACTTACCTTAATTACTTAACTTTCCTATTGCTTTGTGAAGTTTTTATGTCAGTTTAGTGTATTTTTATACCCTGTACGGTACTAGGATATTATAACGTATAAATTATCTATAGTCGGATTAAGTTAATTAGAAATAAATACATTTGTAAGGACGTGCTTTAAAAATTTGATTAAAATTGGATGCTAAGCATGTGAGCTATTAACAATAAAGTTTAAGTGCTGAAATTCTGCAACATCTACATTTTTACTTGACTGTTTACCACACTTATATATTTATTTAATAAATTAACTTCAAGAGTTGGATTTCGTTTAAGATAGTCACCTCACAATAGCAAGACTAAATTGTATGTTTCTTGAATTTTTTTAACGAACAAATTCTTTTACCCCTTTACTAATAATAATAATAATAAAATTTAATTATCTTTAAGAGAAAGATTGCATTTATCAAAGTCTCTCGTTTCATAAAGAAATCCTTCAACGACTATCGATGGTATATTTGCATTCTTAAGTTTATTATTTATCCATAAATTGTTGTTTCATAATTTTTATAATTATTCTATGTTCTTTGGGTTCAATTTTTATTGTTGAGCTCAATGTATAAATATAATATAAATATTATTCGAAGAGAAACTATATTATTTTTGAAGAGTTAAAGACTTGATAAATTATCCTCTGATTAGAAGATAAAAATATATATTTCTTAGACTAATCAATTGAATATCGTTCCATCTGCCTTAAATCGAATTTAAAGGACATTTGCCCCTTCCAGTTTGCGAGGACAATGGGAAAACTGCTCGTCGGATGCTGCAGGATGTTTGTGCAACTGCTTTAGTTTCTCGAGGCCATTAAGTCGCGGGCCGGCGGATGACAAAGGATAGTCCATTAGACACAAGTCACAATTCCATTGAACGGAGTCCCATTGAGCGGAGGCCTCACCCCATTTATTGGCCTGCATCCTGCACTCCGCATCCTTGCACCCTTTGTGAGTGTTTCTGCGAGTGTAACCAGAACAAAACTCGGGGCCTGTATAATATTTTGCGCTTTTTGGTATGACGAATCCACATGTCACACACGAATCGAATGGAGGACGGAGGACGGAGCAGCCCCTGCCCTCCATCCGTTTAGCGGGCAATCAAGCGTGTAGGGCAATTCAATAAGCCGTCCCGGGAATGGGACGGGATGGAGTTCTCCTTGGAGAACTTTATCAACACCCATGTCGGCATTAGTTTTGTTTACAAACTTTCCGTTGCCTTTTTGACAGTTCGCCGGGGTGGTGGTGGTCCTTGGTCCTTGGTCCTTGCCAATCCCTGCGATTCGGAGTCACTTTACCCCCGCCCTTGGACCCGACATTTCCCGGGGGTGGATTTTTGCGGGAATTCCTATTTATGAGCACTTAAATCGAAGCGAAAACTCAAATTGCACACTGCACGTCTGCATCAACATAAATATGCAATTGCGGGCTTGTGAGAAAGTTGCCCCGCTGATAAATGATGAAAAAATTATAAATAAATACGGGACACAACATGACATGCCTGCCCCCCGACTCCATTGTTGTTCCCGGGCAACAGCCCATCCCTCATGTCACCCCATCGCGGTCGCTCCTTAGATGACAGTTCCCGATAATGGTGACATCAATTTGAAACTCAATTGAGCTTGTGCCTCGCCAGCTCGCCAGCTTGGCAGCTCGGCAGCTCGGGAATCTCCTCCTTGATAAATGCTGGGCTATCAGCGCCGTTTATCGTGGACGGGAACTGGGTGCGACAAGTCAGCGAATTGGAAACGGAATCGGACAGCCAACCCCCCTAGGTAATGGGTTCTATCTTTGGCTAGAATTCTCCTGCTTCTGCCTCTGCTCATCCTCGTCCTCGTCCTGGCCTTCATCTCTGGGGCGTTGCGAGCAGTTTACATGTTTAATGCTCGCTTAATTGCTGACCCAGCCAGCGGGGCAGATCCCTCAGCTGGGATAAGAAATCGTCCTTCCCAAGAGTTACATGTCAGCGACACAGAAAAAGTGAACTTTTTTGGGGGAAAACTAAGTGAGCACAATTAATTCAGTTCTTGCAACGTCCCAAAAAGAACTCGATATTAATTTAAGATAACTTTTAAATGTTTGCAGTCTAAATGTAAGAGAAGTAATGTAATTCATTGTAAGAGATCAAATAAAGTACATTAAAGATAAGATTGGTTAAGCTGCTTAAGTAAAACCTAAAACAATAATTTCTAGTGTAATTTTTGCTTATTATTTTTACATTTCTTTTGTTTTATTATTAACAGTTTTTCCCAATTTGATCTATGGTAGATTGGGGTTTTCTTAAAATAATTATTAGTTGAATACTTTACTTCACTGAAGTTTTAGGTGTAAGCTCTTGTATACATTTTCATTGTATAATGTATTTCGTATATTTAATTGTAGTTTTTTTCTAGTAATAAAACTTTCCATAAATAATATTGTTATTTAAAAGTATAAGTATATTGTTATATATAAGTATAAATTTCAGAAGTTATGTTCTATAAAAAGTTAAAATTTTCTGATCAATCGATGGAAAAACTACAACAAAAAATTTTGAATTATTGTCTAGGAAAGAAAATATGCTTTATTCTAAATAGATTATAGATTTTTGAGTCTACAAAGATTAATAATTATCATAGGTCTTTGATACTGCTTTATAATTATATTACAATTAATAGTATTCTACATTAAATGATAATATATAATACGTCTATATATATATTTATTATACAGTTTTTAATTTTATTGTACTAGTAATATAAATAAACAATAAATTGATATTACCTTAAAATGAATACTATATATTTAATAACAATGTTGTAAATATTTATTACAGTTATTTACAAAACACCAAAAACTTTTAAGTTTATCCGTGGCCAGAGCTCCGAAATATTGATCTAAAATGTTATTGAAATTTAATAAAGTTTTCAATTAAAAGCAGGCAATAAACCATTTAATGCCTTCTAGGATATGTCAATAAATGGGAACTTTTGAGACACATCCAACGGACAGACCACCTCCACTTGACACCCCTGACTCCAAGCTGGATGCAATCCCAACCTCAACATGGCCATTAGGCATGTCGGAGCAGGGCATCGCCTCGATAAATAGACTGTTGAGTCATTAAACAATTTACGCAGCCATAAATTTACGCAATTTACTTAGTGCGCCAACACACACACACATCCCGCAGGATGCCGAGTGTCCTGGACAGGGCAATAAAAAATACCCCTGTACGCTCAGGCTGGGATCGAGCAACATTAACACATCTGGCCAGATACAAAGTGCCGGCCCAGTCAGTCCGCCTGAGCGATTAACTTTTTGCATCCTTCACGCTTCGCTGGCCGAGTTAACCCGAC
This sequence comes from Drosophila pectinifera, assembly GCA_008042775.1. Lineage (NCBI taxonomy): Eukaryota > Metazoa > Arthropoda > Insecta > Diptera > Drosophilidae > Drosophila > Drosophila pectinifera. The sequence goes on from VNKC01002209.1 coordinate 50,889, forward strand.
ATCATCATCATCTCCATCATCTTCGTCCTGGATTCTGGATGCTGGATGCTGAGTCCTGAATCCTGGGGCAAGGACATGGCCCACGCGCCGCTTGTTTGCATTTTTATTGCCCCACGCTGCGATGCCGGATGCGGATTTTCAGGATTGCCGCCGCTGCCTGAAATTTTAATGAAATCGTCATCAATTAAAATCTGCTCTCTTCCATGACCATGCCCCCAGACGCCAGTGGCAGTGACAATGGCGATGACACGGCACAACATCCACATCCAGCTTACAGTTTCACTGACAGAAAATATGGGTAGTAATTATATTAAAAAATTGTAATCTTTAAGAGGTGTTATAGAAGTCTCTATGGATTTCAAATCAATTTAAGTAATACAATAAATAAAATGCGTTACGGGTTTAAAATCAATTTGTAATGTTGCTAAGAGTATACAATAGATTAAACCCTACTAAAGAAAACACAATCTTTTGATCTTGAAATTTGTGTTGACGCCTATTTAATTTAATTAAAAATCCACAACAAATTGGCTGGCATCTTTGATTAATTTAAATTGTATGTTAATTTATTTATAATTTCTTTAAATGTTTAATCACATTTATTAAACTAGCTCAATATTGAAGAAATAAATTCACAATACAAGGCAATAAAAACATTCGAAAACTCTAAATAAATTCAGAAAATAGTCATGCTATTTTAATTTTTTATTAGATTTCTTTTGAATGAACTCCACTTCCTAAACATATATTATTTTTAACATTCTCAGTTCAGATATAAACATATACACAATGTTTTTGATATTTGCAAACAAATACGATGAAAAATAATTATATATACACTGATATCTCCATAATACAGTTTTAACGTTATGTTGTATTATTTGTATTAATAACATTATGGCTTCAGAGCTACGATATTTTTCCCTGTGCATTCTCTTTAAAATTATCCTCATCTTTTTACGACCGAGACGTCCACCCGGGCACTTCCACGGGCTTAGACCCGTCCCGGATTGGTTATGAGTTCCTTCGGCGCATAACTCGCCGCACTCGTGCCTGGGATCGGGCTCAGCTATAAAAATAATTTGTGGCCAACAGTGCCCCTGCCCCACGTTCCGATCTCGAGCTCATCCTCATCCGCACTCGAGTCCAAGGGGTAAGGGCAGGGGCGGAGGATGAGCGTGCCGCCTTGGGACGGGACGGCTGCCGACTGCCGGCAATTTGTAGTCGTTTGCTTGTTTTTCCAGCCTCGCCCTAATGGGTTTTCATAAATTTTTATTGTTCTCAATATAAGTTTTATTCTCGCCTCGTTTTTTGCCTTTTGTAGTTGTTGCCCGCATGCAAATGTCGTTCCGTGGGCTTCCCCTGCCGAATTTGGCGGGAATTTGTCGAGGGACATTAAAACAAAAGTTCACACATTTCCGGCGAAATATAGGAAATTAGGAAAGAATAAATAATAAATTTATAGAGCAAATCGAAATGGAAAGTACTGTATAGAGAATATATATAGAGAATTTGGGAATTAATTTAGGTGTATAATATGTTTTATATGTGATGTCAATATGATGTTAAATATCACTAAAGAATTGAAAAAATTGCTTAAAAATTACTGCTACGGCTAAGCGCATCGAAACTGAAAGTAAAAAAACAATTATAAAAAAGGGATTCTATTATATTATATATATTCCAATATTCTTGCTTTATAACCATAAATACATTATATTGAGTTAATGTCACCAAAGAATATATAAGTTAACGATTTAATAATTAGCCATATTTTTGCTATTACAAAATATATTATATTATATATAAATATATTATATATTATTTACATCTTTAAACTTTCGGCAATAACTAAAATTATATTCTTATTATTATTAACATGCGAAGAACTTTAATTTTAATGAAATTTTAGGGTCAAGTGGGTAAAATGCTTTAAATTAGTAATATTTACATATTATTATGAAAATAAATTCTCCTAAATTTGACAATAAAACAAACAATATATCAGCAATTTAACCCAACTTGTTCCCAAGCACATTCACATTTTTCCTCAATTTAATTACCCTAAAAACCACTTGAGAGAAAACTAGTCTGTTCCATAAATTCTCCCCTTTCCCTATCACAATTTTCTAGTGCATTATGAGTTCAAGTTTTTCCAGATTCAGTGGCACATAAAATATGATATTTATTAATTAAAATTTAAGCATTTTATTGGTCTCCCAAGGAAGACCTCCATGGGCGAGTGGAAACCGGAAATGCACTGGGAAAACTATCAGCGCAATTGGATGGCAATAAATCTCGGCGAGAGGCGCAAAAACCCTCTAAATTTTGGTTGATAAAATGCCGAAATTATCGCAGCCCAGGACCCAGGACATGATGTATGGCCACTCGACGGGCTTAACCCATTAGCCAACCGGAAGATCGCTCAATTAGCGCTGCTCCTCGCCGGTCAGCAGTCCCAAGTGGGTCACTCGAGGAAAGGATTTGCGCGTCGGGTTTTTATTTCCACACACCATGCCACGGCTGCCGGCGCCCCTTCTGCTGTTGGGCCAACAAAGTGACATAAATCTTGGCGAGCGTCGGGCAGAGACCCAGCCGGAACTAAAGCAATGACGCAGCAGGAGCGGCAGGGACACATGTCCTGCGACTGCTTCGGCCAGCAGTCATAACAGGCGTGTGAGAGTGCGAGTGTGCGAGTGTGCCGGAGCAGCTCCGAGATTTATCGACACCCGAGGCGGGGTGGGCATCCGCATCCTGTACACATCTAATCCACATACATATCTGCGAATCTGCGAATCTACGTATCTAGTCACTGTCCGGATCGCGGGACATCGATGCCGGATGCGTGGAGCGACAGGCGTTCGATTGAAATTAATTGAATTTGCGACCAAGCCCAGAACTTGACTTTATTTCAAGCAGCGAGCCTTCCCAGCCATATTACACTCTCAGAAATAATTTTTTTGTCTTTGGGAGTCTCTACTAATAAGAATTACATAAAATTCAAAGTGCTGAAAAGGAGGAAAAGGTGAATAGGAAAGTCACCTTTATAGATACGCTGTAAGTTGTAATTTGTATATAAAATGATGATTTTTTGAAAGCAATTAATAGAGATATATTATTTATTTATATATATTATATTAGTATATTTATTAATTAGATTGGTTTTCGGTTTGAAAATATTTCGACGAGTGTGGTCGGCTGAGGGAGCCACGCTCCACGCTTGTTTCCTGTTTATGCTCGAGATGTTTTGCAGCATAAATTACGCTGGCATATATGTATGATATCCTTGACAAGCCGAGGGAAAGGAGAAAGCAAAAAAGAAAACAGGAACATTAAATTTATTTTTATTTTCAACCCCGAGTGAAAACGGGGGCCCCAAAGTCGCGCGCTATATGCGGTCCGCTGACTTTGCCAAAGTCATGAATTTCCTCGCTTATTTTTATGATTTCCATTGCCGCCGAGCTGCTCGGCTAGTTTTGGTCCTTTAAGGGGGTTGCAATCCTTAAGCCGTAACTTAACTTGGCTGCCGCCCAATCTGGCCCAAAGAATCAAAGCGGAAGCGATGATCGTTGGGAAGCAGTCAGGAAAGGCAGACAAATTTATCAAGTTTGTGCGGGGGCGAGCTCTTATTCGGCTCGAAAAAATCTACATTAATCAAAGTTGGACTCGAGACTTCGGGATTTATAACTTTAAGCTGTGTTTTAGTGAAACAAATTTAGTTGGCTCCATTTTGAATTTGGCGCCTTGGGCTCCCGCATTTGGGTGACCAGTTCTTCTTGCGCGCTGTTAACTTAACAGAAACGAATCGATAACTGCGCTGCAGAACGGTCACACACCCCCTCAGTTATCTCTTACATTTTTCTTATATTTTTTCTTTATATACGTAATAGTTAATTTTCCTTACTATTTAAAATAATTAAATTCAACATTTACAAGCTGCTTGCCAGGCTTTTTGTTTCAAGAAAAGATTTGCGGACTGCTTTTCGAACGAAAATGCTGCTGAACTGCTTGAACGACGAACGGCCACACTCCCCCTCAGTTATCTTTCTACGACATATTTTTGTAAAGTGTTAGTTTTATTTACACGATTTTAGCACTCTTTAAGCCCGTCCTGCCGTGTGTTTCCGTAAGTTATCAATAGTTTAATAGCCGTAGCGTCTGGCAAATATCCGGGCAGTGCCCCAAAAGCGGGAAAAGTGGGCAAACAGAGCTGGTGGAGATTCAGCTGCGGCCTGACCAACAAGAGTAAACGGGCGTATTTTGTGTTGTTGTTGTGGTTGTTGCCGCCGAGTGGGTGCTTCTCCCGGGGTGGAGTCACCATCCCCCCCAAACCAGGCCCGGTGCTCCCGCCAGGAGTTCCCTGCAGGCCTCCGCGGGGGCCCCGCTGCACGCGAATTCCGCCCTTTTCCGAGTGGTCATCATCCAAATGTTTCGGTAACAGAGCGCCCGCATGTGTGTGCGTGCTGTGAGTGTGCTGCGTGCGTGTGTGTGTGTTCGTATATTTTGCCTACGTTTTATGCTAATTAAAGTGCAACTTTTTTTAGCCACAGCGAACAGCGGAATATACATAATTGAATTAACGTGGGGGAGAGGAGAGAGGAGAGAGGCAGAGAGTGCCGCAACATGCGGCGCATTATCGGCGCAGCAGTTGCTTTCGTCTGACGGTTCTTTATCGCCGCTGATTGAGCCGTGCCAGGGAGTGGATTCCATTCCATTTCATCCGCGATAAGATAGCCCCCAGTTCCCGGCTCGCAGCAAGCAGTTGGATTGGATTCGCAAATTGCCTTCAATTTTCAAGTTAATTGTGGAGTTGACTCGGCAGGGTCCAACCCCTAGGAGCCCCGAGCTACCAGATCCCTCAGATCCCAGATCCCAGATCCGAGGCTCGTGCGGACGTCCCGCTGTTGCTCACAAAAAGATTTCACTCTCACTCTCCAGGGTCTGCGTCGATAATTGGACCTAATTGAAGTCAACAGTTCATTTGTTTACGCACACTTTTCAGTCGAATGGAGGGAATGAGTTATAACTTAGGAGTTGTAAATACTTCATACAAGTATTTCATAAAGAATACTTCCCAAGTCATGTAGGATAGGAGGGTGCATTTATTGATGCCTTGATGAGTTATAATTAATAACTTATAAATCATCCATTAAGCAAAACATACATAAGTCGTAGTATTTCTGGAAGTATTTCCTAAATTATAAGTTATAAGATTGAGGGGTGAAAATGTCATTAGTTTACTCACATAACCAGTTATAATTTATTACTTATAAATATTTCACAAACTCCAATGTTTGTGAAGTAGGACGTGGGTTAAATTTAAACTTTTAAGCCAAATAAGTAAATGTTTTAATTATATTTGACGCCTAGCACTTTCCGAACCAGAAGTTTCTCAAATTATAGAACCTGTTTTTTTGGTTCTTAATTATAAAAAGTTAATAGTAGTAGTCTGAGTATTTGTGTGCTTCAGGTTTTATAATGCTTGCGTTATATCAAAGCGTCGTAAGGGGCTTTGTTTTTTTAATGTTTTGAATAGAGAATATAAGCCTTTACCTACCTTATTTGGGGAATATCCTCTTTTTCGTATAAATATTATACAACAAAACTCTTCTAAGTATATAATATTTATAAAAGAAATATATATATATTTTGTTTCTATAATAATATTGGTCACAAGTTGATGATATTTCTTTACTCCTTAAGTTCCGAAGCACTCATAGCCAGTAATATATGATTTTTGTAACGACTAGTGACTGCTTCCGAAAAACAATAGGCTTTTTAAGGCCCAGCGATTACTATTGCTAGTAGGCAGTTTGTTAATGTTTTCTTCTTAGAATTCCCCAGGTGACTAAGGCCACTTCCACTTCCACTTTGCCGCTTCCTCTTGGCGTTTTGTAAGAAGAAAGAAACAGCCGTAAAGTGGGCCCCGAAGATTAGTCACCGCTGGCATGGGTCCATCACCTTGTGGCAGCTCCTCCGCCTCTTCAGACGCCTCTCTCCCGGCTCCCCGTCTTCCCTTTTGCTGGCACATTTGTTTTGTTTACATTTGCAGTCGCCGATCGACGCAGAGAGTGAGCTAGGGAGAGGAGCCGAGCGCTCCTCCGCAACAGGCGGAGAGAGAGCGAGAGCTGGAGGAGATTAGGAGAGCAGGTTGCCTCACATCTGTTGCTCGCTCTTCTCACTCTTCAGGCAGTGAGAACCGCTCGCGCTTAGCGCTTGGCGCTTTGCGCTCATTCGAATTTCGTCCGCCGTCGGTGCCAATTCGTTCGATTGTGCCGCGCCCGATATCGAGAAGAGATATATATATATCCCAATACACATATATAATAATACATATCGCACACATCGTATTTGTTCAAGTTCAAATATCAATTGTGGAATTGAAAGAAGGTATATATCAGAGGCCAATACGAGTGCGCGGGCCCGAGTGCGTGACATATGGTGTTATTTTTACCCTCTGATCGCGGCAATATCTGCCACCAATATGCGATTCTATTGTGTAATTGGATCGTTACAATCGGATATCAATCATTCATCGCTGCTGCGCCTGCGCCCAGCGCGCCAAAAAGATATAGCCCTCGGAAGAGAACCCTTTTCCCCAGTTTGGATTTCGCATTTCGGGCGCTTCTATAAAAAATCAACCAGAAAATTACCTCATCGCTCTGCCGGCGCCGTCGTCGACGTCTGCTTTTTGATGTCTGCCCCTGAATTTATGCTCATACACGGGGAAAAACTTGAGATACTGATCATACTGATCGCTAGGTTATAGCTTTGAAATGCTTGATTAACTGTGTGGAAGGGGAAAGGAACTATTGAGTTATTAGAACATTTAGCAAAGCAATTTTTGGGAACTTCTTAAAGAGAAGTAAACTTTTCACCCCTTAGCATGTTAGGGAAAGTAATCATAGAAGCATATTAGGTTTAAAAACGAGCACTTGTCTCTACTATATAATAATACTTTAACTTATAGAGTGGAAAGTAAACAAAAGTTGAAAAAGTTCCATTCAGATGTTCACATAATATAATGCTTTTAAGAACAGGCCTCTAAAAACTATCTTTCTTATCCTAAAAGATCCCAGTTATTTATATTTTTTATCTGCTTATCTGCTCCCTCATGCCAGCATTCTCTTATCATATAAAAGTAGCGCATTCCTTAAGTATTTATTCGAGTGTACACACCGATATGTATGTATTTTTCATTCTATATTTCTCGTTTGCCTTAGCAGCTGGCTAAGGCTGCCTCCCACTCCCCTCTTCTCCGCCGCTCTGGCGTAAATAAAAACTATCTTCGAGATACACATACGCGCCAAGATTTGTTTTGCATCTGTAAGTAGATTTATTGTTTTTGCGCTCTTCCGCCTCTCTCCTCCTCGGAGCTCTGTATATTTAAATTTCTCGCGCTTCTCGATATTTTGTCATAATTCAACACACAGTATTCCGATCTCCGTTTTCTCCGCTTTTGTGTACTTTTCCTCACATTTTTTGTCCGATTGTTTGGCAAATTTCGTCGTCGTTGCCGCCGTCGTTGCTCCATTTTGTGGGCGTATTTTGTATTGTTTATTATATATCCATTATCTCAAAATGTCAATGCTCGTTTAAGCCCCCCTCAGTCGCCCTCTCTCTGTATCTGTATCTCTCTTTGGAGCTTTTTGACCTTATTAGTTTGGGGCTTCGGTTTTGGAATGTCCGCCACATAAACACGCTTCGGAAACATAAAGAAATCGAGATCGGAGCTCATTTTCACTCCATGCCGCGCTGTGTGGGCAGTGCATCGGCTCCACATCCACATCAAAATCCAAATCCACCGAATATATCGGACGCGGACGTGGGGGAAACGCTTGCATCCGCCAAGTTGCTAGTACACTTGACAAACTGTAAGGCCAGAAAAGCCCAAACTGGCTTACTTTTTGCTGGTAATTACCCAAAAGTGGGGCTTGGAATTTGTCTTAAAATTATTTGGTAAATAAAAGAAAAAACTGAATATAAATTTCTTGTGCTTGGAAGAGCACTTAAGGTTGTGCTGATTATATTTATAGATTTCCCTCTCTCCATGTTTTTATATGTGTTTACTTTGAGCTAATCTTATGGGAATTTTGCCCCACATTTATCGTACTAATGGTCCATAGCAGTGCTCTACTGACTCAATCCCATTCCTGTCGAGGAATACATATTTTCCTTCTTTTAAGATAAGATCACACAAGATAGAAAAATATAACTGCGTCAAAGTGCGAGAAAGGCTATTAATCATGGCGAAAATGCAGAAGCTTGGGGAGACATTTTATTTTAATTAAATTCGCAAATATTTACTACTAATATTTGTACCAAAAGTTTGACAATTTAACTCGCACTTTTCCTCAGAGTATAAACTCTAGCAAATATTACTTAGATCATTAATATTTATATATTTATATTGTATTTATAATTGTCTGCAAATGGCTTTGAGAAATTCCTCGATTTTAATTAAGTTTGCGAATATTTACTACTAATATTTGTACCAAAAGTTTCCTAAAAGTATAAACTCTAGCAAATATTAATGATCTAAGTCCTATTTATATATTCATATTGTATTTATAATTATCTGCAAATGGGTTTGGGCAATTCCCCGATTGTTTTTTGGGGTTTTTTAGAGTGTGTGTGTATGAAGTGTAGTGTTGTGGTATACACTCGGCTTCGATAGAGGCAAGCCATTGAGCAAACTGATCCGTAACTCGGTCACTGGTGGAACGCTGGTGGGCAGCTTGTGCTGCCCATTTTGGGGCACGTTTCGATTGCATTTTCCACTTGTGTCTGCTTTTCTGTTTTCTGTGCTTTTTTTAGTACTTTGTTGTTGCTTTGCATATTTCTCTGCTGTTTTATTAATTGAGCTGTATTCATTAATTCGCTTCGCTCTGGGCGGGAGAGGGGCGAGAGACCAGGAGGAGTGCAAAGGTCTCCCGATGAGCGCTGGCCATGCAACTTTCGAAAGTGAGATTGATGTGTCCCGGGGATGTTTTTTGCAGCGAGGATTACCTCATAATTTCGGGATTAATTGAATTCCACTTTTGGCAGGCGTGAAATGCGAACAATTTGATTTGTTTATAATGGAAAATGTCAGCTTGGAAAGCTCAGTGGCACTTAAACTTCTAGGGAAAGTCGTGGCCAACTTTCACTTGCAAGTACAAAACGGTTTTGAAGTGTCATTAATTCGGTCGATATGCCCCTAATTCATTTCGCTTTTCCAGCCATTTGTCCACTGCCTGTTTCAGGCTCAATTAAAGCAAATTAAGCCAGGCCAACCGGCCAATTCGATACAATATCTACAAATTCAATGCCCCAAACACTGCGGCGGCAGCCAGAAGAACAAAAAGCAAAGCGAACAGCGTAATAACAATTAAAAAATAAAAATAACAACTGATGTGTGCGCTCTATTTTCATAACGCCTCAGCATTTTCAATGGTTTTGTATTGCACTCGGATACATGCTTGCATACACACGCCGTGTCTATATATAGATACACTGAGAGAACACTCGTTAATTCTTGATTTTTCTTGCAATGAATGTCTAATATAATATGTTTTATTTGTGCTAGTGCCTCGAGGGTGCAGACCCCTAATTAAGTTGGCTTAAGGGTAGACTCTCTCTAATATTAACCACTATTAATGTGTATGACTTCAAATACACCTTAATAGTGCTTAATATTAGAGGGAGTCTACCCTTAAGCCAACTTAATTAATCACTGAATTCTCACTAAACTTCAAAGACAGGGAAACCCTCTCTGAATTAGCCCGTATATCTAAGTCCTCTTCTTGTCTCTGTCTTGTCTTCTTGTCTTCTCTTAATATTATTTTAAAATAGTATCTGGAAGACCCCGAATTTCTCTGGCAGATTTTTTCTCTCTGTGCAGAGACTCAACTACTTGGGACTCATGCAATGTGGGTTTAAATGCTGCCGCACACATGTTTCGCTTTTGCACCGGACCCGAATCAAACAGTCGAAATGCTAAATAAACAAAATGGGCCAGAGAACAAGAACAAGTTGGGCCGCGAAGAAGATTCCATATTGAGTTCGATGGGCTGCCCGTATTATGGAATAGTTTATTGTTTCGGAATGTTTCTTAATTACGCGGAACTCAAGTGGCGGAGGTGGGAGCTGAACAGAGCAGGCCAGAGCAGAGGAGAGACCAGAACCGGCCATCTGAATCGGCATTCCGAGCACTTCCTCCTCCGCTGGGATCCAACTCGACTCGATTTGCCTTCCCTTTTTTCGCACACGCACACTCATCGGTTGAGTCATTTAAAGTCGGTGGAGATTGGCGCGAGTGGAGGACCCCTTGTTTACTATTAATGCCGATAAAGAATATGCATTCGCATCTAAAAATAAACCCCGGCTGGAAATATACGCTGTTTTATTGTCACCAAGTTTGTATGCAAAAACACACATGCACAGCGGCCTGCGAAGATTTATGCAAAAATTAATTTGCAGTATCGACTACTGGGGCTTCGGTTTATTTGGATACGTTTATCGCCAGTGGAAGTGGGTTGGGCCCTGGGCCTGGGCTCCCTCCCTCCATTCCCTATCTCTTCGCAGTGGGTGTCGTAAATCCCCGCCTGATTACGTCAGTAACTCATTGGCGTCTCTCTCCGCTTTTTGGATTTTGGGTTTGTGGGCTGGACACGCATCTGGGCACTTCATCAATCTGTCAGTCCGTCAGCGAGTGTGAATTTGCTGCGGTCAGTCGATACGTCGCTACGTCGATACGTCGCTACGGCTTTGGCATTCCAATTGCAACGGGTTGTGGTTTGGGTTTGGGTCACACCCCCGAACCCACACCGGGCGAGGTAATCACGAAAAATGGCTGTAAAGGGCTTAAGATGTTTCCGTTTTATGGCGCCAAGGGGATACGCTGAAAATAGCTGTCCAACTTGTCTCACTTAAGGAAAATCACTAAAGATGTTCTCCTATTTGTCTTATTAAATTATATTAATTAGAGGTCATAGAGAAATATCCAGAGAGCTGATAGTTTGTATATATAATTATCAATCTAGATATTTCAGCTTCAAAGAGCTTTTAAATATCCATACTGTATAAAGTACAGATATAGATCGTCAGTGTTGATAGAACATATCTCTTGAGACTTGCCTTTAAGATTATTTTATATATTTATCTCGAAAATACAGTGGTTCTTTATATATATAATAAATACTTCTTCTGTGTCTTTAAGCAGACAGGCACAACCTTTTTGCAAGTTATCTTATCGCTAAAAAAATACATTAAAAACCAAATAAAGATCAATAAAAGTTTCCGTTTCCAACTGATAATTTGTATGTTCCCCTTAAGATATGGGAGACATTTCATTTTACATTATTAAATTATTAAAATGTTTAAATTACTATATATACTTGATTTTTAGACACTCTAAGTTCCAGTGGGAGAGATTTTCGCAATCGGTGACTCAGCTTCGTTTGATCTACATTAAGTCTCTCGGCTGAGTTATGAGAGCTCCTCTGTATTTAACCCCACATTTTATGCATTCCTTTCCCGATTTGATTATCTTATTCCCCGGCTGTCTGCCCCTGTCCCGAGATTGTCGTGTCCATCGGCAGTTATCGCTAGGCTTGGCCTTGCCTAGCAATTTATTTCCATCTGGGTGGGGATTGTGCTGGCGCAGGGATGGCAGGGATGGGGTGCCTCTCTTAATCAATGGAACTGCTTTGTGTGTCGCCACTGCGAGTGGCTGAGTGGTGAGTGGTGTGAAAAGCAAAGTGCCTTTCTTATTTGGCCCATGGATGCATCGGCATTCGAGTGGCCGCCCCCCAAAGGCGACCCGGCTGCAGTCTCCTCTCCTCTCCTCGCTCAGGGATGGATGCCCCTGACGACTATTTGTTATATCGCTGTATATAAATACTTTAACGCACATATAAATTCGAGAATATGTGCGTGGCACTGTCGCTTTTGGCACTCACTTGTGCGAAAATCCATTGGAGCCCGACTGGCGGGAGCCTAATTTTTTGCCGTCTCCGATTGACGACGACGCTGGCGTTGGATGAGGGGCACAGCAGAACGAGGGCGACTAGCAGGAGGGGCTCCTTTCCAAGTGGGCAAGGGCGGTGGCATGGGATTGGAACTTGGCATCCAATCATAAAATTGCTTGGCAATGTCTTTCGTATGTAGATCGAGAAGCGGAAGGAAGGAAGCTAAGGCACAATCCATGTTGGCAGGAAATGTGTAATTTCTAGGGGAGAAAAGAACATTGAATTCGAAATATATACTATATATATATATATTTTTTTATATATATGTAGAAAATGCGTAAGAAAAGTTCAAAGAATCAGAGCAATTTACACAAATTTATAGATGTGATTTCTAGTCTTGGAAAGTAAAGTAAAAGTAAAGTTACACTGAGCAGTCTTTCTAGAATCAAAAAGCCTATAAGTATCTCTAGTAAGTGTTTTAAATATTAATTGTATATTATTTCTTCTTTAAGACTCTTGAGGAAATATAAAGTTTAGCTCAAATGTAAGTGTTTTAAATATTAATTGTATATTATTTAGCACACTTCTTCCTTAAGACTCTTAAGGAAATATAAAGTTTAGCTCAAATGTAAATGAAACATTCAAATCTCTAAGCATTACTTATTTGTAGTATTAATTCTGTAATTAAATCCACTTGACTCTCTTTCCTCTTATAATCCCCTAACAAGCTTTGTTGAGCTTCGCTTGGGTATCATAAGTTGGGCTAATTACCAACACGCTCCTTGTACATAAAGGATTCTAATTGGGACATTGATCCCTATCACTCCGGCTGACATAATTTGGCCACATTATGGTGTGCCACCACCTTGATTCGGTAATTGAAAATTACAGGGCCATCTCGAGTCCCAACCCGATCCCACCACCGCCTCCCCCTTTTGGACGGTTTGTGACGGCTTTTGTCGTCGATTCATTCGATTTGATTTGTTTGTTTGCCTTCCTGGGCCATCCATCCATTCCATAGCCACATCCCTGGGCCGTTTGTGCGTTTGTTTATTTGTGTATTTTGTTACTTTTAATGCATCTTTTATCTGGATTTGGCCATCATCATTGGCTCATTGTTGTTGTTGCTGGCGATGCTGATAGCGATACACAAATTTGTGCCCCATTGTTGGCCATGGAGTTGCCACGACGACGACGACGACGACGACGTCTTGTTTACTCAAATTACAGCTCCAGCCAGGGGTTATCTGAGGTGCATATAGTAGTCGTCGCCGTCAGTGGAAGGGATCTCAGATCCCTAAGTCTGCCAAGTTGACCCCTGTTGTGCCGGGAGTGGCTCTGCTTTTTATTCAGCCACTTAACTCCCATGTCGCTGGGAAGGCTAGAAAATCACATCAGGCTCAAGGAGAATGAGTGTTATTTCAAAGGCGCAGTGTTTATTGGCGATCACTTTCTGCCGAGTTGAACGACCCCAAAAATCAGAGGAAAGGAAGCCCCAGAACGTGACTGTTGTTTACAAGTGCTGAAAAATGTGTAAACGAACACAAAATCGCCAAATAAACATTGTTATTTGTACGAGTGTAGGCATTGTCTCTCTTGACTTGCAGATTTTCATTGCAATTACAGGAAAGAGAATCGCATAATGGGTTTAATAACTCTGGCAAGGTGGTAAATAATAAATAGATATATACAAACACATTTCAATTAAAATAGGGAAGGAATTGTAGAAGAAACTATATTATTTCTTTGAAAATATTAGCTATAAAGAGTGGGAATTTAAACACAATCTGGAATCTAGTTACATACACTTTCTAAAGATTATCTTTTGCTTGTTAACCTAATCTTCTGTTGACATTTTAAATACATTTTCAATCCAACAGTCTGACACTATTTGTATAAATATATATAAAAATAAATAAACTACTTGGGACTCATACAATTAGCTATAAGGAGTGGGAATATAAAGTACCTAAACACAATCTAGAATCTAGTAACATACACTTTCTAAATTTTATCCCTTGCTTATTAACCTAATCCTCTGTTGGCATTTTAAATACAATTTCAAACAGTCTGACACTAGTTGTATAAATGAGGTAATCTAGTTAAATTCTAGCTTAACCTTAGCAAGTTTAGAATTTGGAAAAAAAGTGAACTTGCCTTCATGAAAGAAACATAATTGTTTCGGTTTCGTTATGTCAAAACTAGGTACTTTCGGCGGGCGTAATTGCTCTCATTAAACCATTTTCAGTACCTGTCCCACTGGATCGTGACACATTTGCCTAACGGCCTTTTAGTTATATTTTTTGCTGTTTCGCTGGCCGCTCGCTAATTTCCGCTGACATCAAAACTGAAATAAATGTTGGCATGAGTCGTTGGGTGCTGTTGTTACATTACCCAAGCGCAACTAATAATCAGGCGCGTCGCCGGTGGGGATCGCTCTCCGGCCGGCCATCTGTTGGACCTCCAAACTAGCGGGTCTGTAGTACACACAAATTGAAATTTCTATAAATTCAGCTATGACTCAGAGGACGGGGCAAGAAATAAGCAGATGAATGAGCCAAGAGCAGCATCATCATCGCCGCCACCGCCGCCGGCGGGGTACAGTGAAAGCTCCGCATTGGGACAATTTCGTTGGATTAAAGATCTGTGTAGAAGGTGTTTATTATTCGTTCGCCTGAGGTATTATCTCTATATACTTGGCTTCTTCGTTCTATTTAAAGCCAAGCGTGGAAATCGTGCCAGATCGATGGGAATGGTATTATCATCCGCGGGGCTTTAGGCTCCTCACACTTTTGCTTTCCATTTCGAGCGCATCGAATGGAAAATCCAAAAGATTTGTCTGCTCTCCAAATTATACTTTGTTTACCTTGAAAGTTCTCGTTTTTGCTGGGTATTTATAGCGTTCCTTCCATATTCTATATATATAGAATGGATCTAGGACTGGGCACATCTCTAGTATGAGGTCTGAATGTTGTTTTGGTTTAATTAAAATCTGTTTTGCTTTTATCGGTAGAGGGAACTTTTTCGTATCGCCTTTTTTTCAACACATCTACGATGAATTTTCTTTGGCAGTTTATTTAAAATCTCCTTTCTCTTTTTACTTTTCTTATTTCTGTGTTGTGTGAGGTGATTTATAGCATTGGAAGCTGATTTAAGCACTTGCATGTGTAGTCATCACCTACGTTCACATCTATATCTTATGAGGCATTATTTTGTGCGTATCTATGTGGGTGCTTTATTGGTGATTTTTGACAGACAGCTATTTTAAAAGCTTAATTCAATAATGAAGACTTGGTTATTAATCAGTTGGAATTAGGCAGAGAAATTGTCTGCATTTATAGGAAGCTCTTGCTAAAATATGATGTAATTATTGATAAAGATCTTTGATGAATGATTTTAATAAAAAAAAGTGAGGTCATAAAAGCAATTGAATCTTTTTAAGCTTAAATGTGAAATAAAAAGAAGTGTTTGTGTTAACATTGCTATTGAAAGGGTATGAAATCAGGCATAAAATTTTAATGAAATATCAAAATGATCTAGGGAAGTTAAAGATTATCTTTAACCAAGTTACTTTAAATTCATTTTTTCTCAAGTTTTCATGTGTAAAGTAAAGAAAGATCATCACATATTTCCCTGTGCTCTTGGGTCAATAAACCCATCCCATGCTTCCCTGAAATGTCGCCTGTCTTGGCCATAAACCACTCCAACTCGGAACCCTTCCAGCTGCTCGGGAGCTACGGCATTGTAGAACGTGCCGGAGCACCCAACCTGACATCTGGCCGCATGGCAGAATCGTGCCAAGGTCTCAGATTGTGTTCGCTATAACTACGTGACGCTATCGTTTTGTAATTTTGATTGCTCCGCGAAGAACAGCACAGCTCACACACTCAATGGCCTGGCCCATGTACTGTGTACAGTGTACCGTGTAGCGTGTACCGTGTACCGTGTAGCGTGTAGCGCTTTATAAACTCAATCAGCCGGCGACCCACTAGGCACTGAAACTTGTCCAACAACGCCCACAATCGCATTTCGCTTTCATTGAGTCTAGAATGGAGGCCAGGAGATCAGCAGGGGCACTCACGCCCGCGCCCGTTGGCTTTTGTCTTGCCAATGAGTTGAGGGCTGACCTGTGCACCTGCGAGTTGGGAATGGGATTTGAGGGGGTGTCTTAGCCCTGTCAAGACCTATGTCACACATTGAAATGTGTTCGAAATGAATTATACAAATATATCAATTGCTAAATGAAAGCTGGAGAGATCTTTGGTATAAACTAAATAGAAAGTTCCCTAAAGTCATTGTGTTAGAGGGTTTTTCTCTGGCTATTATTATGTTCAAAGGGAGATAGTGATTCACTTACTCTGTGTCCTAACATCTTCTATTCTTTTGCTTTCAAAATCTCCTCGAAGACCTTATTTCTATCCACGAACCACACACAGTAGTTGTTAGGCAAATAGTCTGTTGTATGATGACTTTCCTTGGGTTAATGGCCAGAAATGGAAGACCGCAGCAGCCGCATTCCTGGCCAGCTGCAGCTGACAACTCTCCAGTCGATCGATCCTCGGCCTGCGATCCTCCTGCTCCTCTGTAGCTCCATTGATGCACTACTCTTTTGGGCTTTTGGGTGTTGATTGATATTTTGTGCTGCTGTAAACAAAAGTCGCTGGCGATGTGCGAACGCTAATGGAAAAGTCTGGTGCAGCATTCTTGGAATGGTATTCTATGTGCGCACATATCGGTGGCCGTGCTCCGGCTGCCTTGGTGGCATTAACCGCAATGCCAACATCTAGCCATATATGTGCAGAGAGCTCCAGCTCCGAGTGGAGCCCACCCCTTCCACCCTCCTTCGATCTCCAGATGCCCCACCTAACAGCAGACTCTGGCAGAGACTCTTCTTCCACCCATCATCATCATCATCGCCGAGGTCGAGCACTGCTAATATGGAAAATGAAAACAGGAAAAATGCCTTGCGCGTTTTCAGTTTGGAGTGGCTAGCGTGGCGAGACTTGAGAGATTTTCCCACTCCCATTCCCATTTCCCCGGTATCTCCTAGCCGCGCAGTTTTAACCTCTTTTCACTCTGCTCTTCTATTTGCAGATCTTCTAAACAAATCAAAATCAAACGACAACCGCAACCAGCAACGAAGAAACAAGCAACGCAACAACAACGATTACCTTTAACACTACTACTGCCTTCAAGCACACACACAAAACACACGGGCGCACACCACACACAGCAAACAACTTTCGATAAACAACACATATTTCTCAACTATCTGCGAAACTACAACTGAAACTAAATCGAACAACCATTAGCCAAGTCCAGCGGCTAACAACGAATTGAGGTGAGTAAAGAAGGTGTCAACAGATATCTCCGGAACCAAATAGGAGCTCTTGGGATGTTGGTTTAAAGTGTTGCAATCAACAGTGGGGAACTTATGGGTGTATTCCCCTTTTTGAGATATCTTTGCGTTTATAAAATAGATTTATCACTTATCCTTTATACTAATCATAATATTGATGATCCCCAACTTCTGGATTATCCATATTAAGTGCTATAAGTGCTTGTGCTATAATCCTTGGTAACTTTCTTTTTTGAAAGATTTCATTTTCTCAACATGTATTGTGTTAATAAATCCTTGCTCTTTTTATTCTTCGCTATCAATGAAGATGTGGTAATATTGTTATTAAAAATTAGGTGATCATTAAACTAACTTGATGCTTAGAAAAGTTGTGCTTAATTTGAATACTCCATAGTTGAACTTGTTGACTTGGGTTAACTACTTTTATGAATCTAGATAAGTATGTTGTTTTCGGGTGTATTTATTATAATAATTAATGGCTGAAAGGCACTACTTACTAATGAGAGATCATTAGAGAGCGATTATTTTAAAATATACATCTTTTTAGTTTAGTTGTTACTAGTCATCACTGAAGTGAATGTGTTGTCTATTATTACTTAGAGAAGCTGGTACTCAACTAGAAAACATTTAAGGAGTCGTTAGTTTTGAAATTTGTTTGGTATTGGATTTTTGGAAGATATACAAGTACTTTAGCCGCCTAATAAAACAATTGGCTTCCTTGTCAGTTAGTTTAAAGGGACAGGATAAGTTATGTATCCATTTAGCTAATACAAAACAAATAACCCTTGTTCAAGAAAAGTTGTTTGTTAGGACAATGCAATTCTATAAAATGTATACTATTTCCCTTCAAAACCCCAATTAATCAAGTAGAGCTAATAGCTAATTTCCACCTATAAGATGAATGACTTAGATATATGCCTCCTTGAACTTTATGCCTTTCTGGGGCTTTATTTTTATGCCCCAGACGAGTCGCTGTATCTCTGGGCAAATTCTGTTTTGCCCGCTTAGCACAAACAGAAATAAAAACTGTGCAAATTACATAAAGGGGCTCCACATTGGCGCTGCCCCATGGCACTTTGTTATCCTTGCCGCAAGGCATCGGGATCGGGATCGGGCAGGGGTCGGGGAAGCAATCAGAGGGAGAACATGACTGGGGAAGGGGTAAACGTGTCCCAAGACAAGTGAAAACAGTGCAGATTCCTTGGCGGCCACCGCAGGACTCCTACGCAGGCACACGCGCTGCTCCAGGACGAACGCACACACACACACACATGCCACGAGGATGTACACCCGTTTATATGGCCAGACAAAATGGAGGCTTTGGCGCCAGAAAGTCGCGCCAGTTGAGCTTATTTTTTGTTGCGTTCTTCCTCCTCCGCTTTTATCCTTGTCGTGAAGGAGATTGCACAGATAAAGGGAGTTCGATGAGTGTGGAGTCGCCATCCTAGCAACTTCCTGGGGCTTTAAGAGATCTCAAAAACTTTACCTAACTCATCTTGTTGCAATTAATCAAGAGAAATCGGATTAATTAAACTACAGCTGAGCGAAGAAGCTGGGAAAATTAAGGATCTCCCGCTATCCTTAACCATTACTCATTTAGTCATTTTGCATGCGCCGATGGGATTGTTGTTTCACACAAATTTACACAACTTGGCCAAGTAAATAGCTGGGCTTGTACATAGGGCGGAGGCGAAGTTCAGCCATTGGTGGTCCGGGGCCACCCATGGGGCGCTCCCAGTTGGTGGTGGATTTTCCGCAGGAAGCACCAAAGTGAGAAGGCCAGAACCCAAACCCTCCCTTTTTTGGCGATGGCTAGGCAGTTTTACGATCTCGGCAGCAGCAGCAGCGGCAGCATCCTTTTCCCGCAGCCAGACTCCCAGGGCTGCCCAGGGCTGCCCAGGCACATGCCATCTCGCCACGGCATCCTGCATCCCAGCCGCGGAGCATGCGCGGATCTGACGCCATAGCGACGCCGTCAAGTCGCGGATTCTCACAACGCTTACGACTTGTGGAATGGATGATGCTGGCGTCAGAAGCTCACGATGTGTCGCCGGCATAGCACATCATTCTAGGCCTAGCCGCTGATCGGGCAGGAGTTGCCAGGACAGCCAGGCCAGGACTACTGGCTATCAGTCACCAAAAAATACAAGTCACAAAGTGTCAAGTCGCGTTTTCAAAGCGTTTTGTTGTTGAGTTTCTCAGAAAAAAAAAGATAAAGAATTCGTTAAGTTTGGCGGTCAAGTGCCTTTGTGCCGTTTCGGTTCCTTGTTTTTCGTCATAAATAGTTCGTGCCTTATCCCTAAGAAGTATTCTTAACTTTCCACACACACACCCCACACACTGCGTTGTTGTCGTCGAGTGCCTTGGACAGAAACTTTACTTTTAATAGACCCTAAGTCTCTAAAACTCTGCCACTAATTTGCCTTAGAACAGACACAGAAAGCCTTAAGAAATATTAAAATTTGTTACAAAGTCTTACACGTTTTTAACGATATATATTTATATATATACAAAGTCACACGTTTATATATATTTTACAAAGTTTACACAACGAAAGCTTTTACACTGGAGAACCCACAAAATTTTAAACGTTATTTGTTGAGGTCATAGAGCATTGCAAACTTGCAAAATTCCCACGTTATTTGATGTATACGCGTTTTTTAAGATTTTCAAAACTGTTAGCGATTTTTGCCATCGTTTTGTGTTGAGTATTTTGTAAATTCAGTTTTGGTTCCGTACAATTTTTGTACAAAAACGGTCCGCTCCGTTGCCAACACCACAAACGTGCCTCAGCTCGTCGAGCAGCTGCCGCCGGAGCCAAGGAGGATCTGCAGGACTCGCCTGCTCCAGCGCTGCCGTCGCAGTCAACGATTTTTAAAATCTCCCTTCAACACCCCGCGATGCCTTTCGATGACAACGTCAAGCCGATTAAACGATCGATCTAACACCACAAAAAACACTAAACACACCATTTAAAAAACACACACTAAACTAACACACACTACGTCCGAGCGTGCCTTTATAAGCATTAAGCCCACAACAAAATTCAAACCGTAACCGTAAGCTCTGTGTGCCTTAACGTTTTTCGATCTCCAACTAACCGAAAATAAGTATATGAAAACATCTTCGGAAGAACGTCCTTTGTAAACAAGATCCCACGATGAGCCAATCAAAGTGTTCGAAAAGTAAGTAAAACTTGGGGGAACTTCTGTTCGTGGAAGCAATTCATTATATTTCCTCGGATATCGTACTTCTTATATACTGTGAATGCTTAAAAATTAGATTAAAATGAGTATATGAGCAATTTCAGACGAAAAATGCTTAAGAAATTGAGATTTAAATAGAAAATTCGGTGGAAAAAGTATAACTTGAAAGTTCGTAGAAAAGAATTCTAATATTGTGAATTTTGACATTAGTCAAAAGTTCCCTACATGTTCGAAATTCTCTTTTTTGGGTACTCTAGTAATAAAAGTAAGAAACCCACAAGTCGCCTTGGCATCCAAAGCCAAAGTCAATTAATTAGTTGTGCTCATAGGAAAAATGTTGCCGGCCGTAAATTACATCCATTAGCAGCTCAGTGTGACTTCTGGATGGAAAGTGGTTGCCAATTAGTGAGAGGCTTCGATGCCACCTCCGGCTCCTGGCCTCGCTTCCATTTACATTCGGCTGGCAGTGGCCAGAGGAGGTGGAGGCAAAGGAGTGGGACGGGTCAGCGGGAGGCTGCCCAAGTGAAAATTCGTGGCAGCCCAGGGCCAATTTCAGTTTGCACTAAAATTAAGCAATATTTCCTCAATTATAGTGTTTTATTAGTCATCTGTAATAATGAATAATGCCGCAAATCGTTTGTTTCAAGCAAGTCTGCTGAGAAACACGATATATTGCAAATATCCAGAGTCCATTGAACCAGATAGTGATACTGATTCATCAAATATATTCATGGAAGTCAGTGTTACTCAATGTGGGTTCCTTGAAATCTATCCCATTCACTGTCTTTCATCCATTTTCCCATTCACTTGCCTTTTCTTTGTGGTTTTTGGAAGGAGAATGGATGAGGTTGTTTTATAAGTAAATAGATGTCCTTTCTTTCTTCCTTCTTTGACATATACTAGGGTATAAAGTTAATTGATTTAATGGGTGGTATCATGTTACAATATGTAGTTGTTGGGAGAACAGATGAGGAAGGCTATTGGTATATTATCGGAAAATGAGTATACGGATTCAATAAGATATATAAAAAATGCCTAAAGCTACATATATTATTTTTAAGTTGAAAATTAGCACAAAAAATGTGTCTAACTCAAAAAATATGCATGAAAAATGATTTAAACCTCTATAAATACTTTATAATTCAAATTTACGCACATCTGATTCGAGTGAAGTCTTAGTAGTTTTATATATCCTTTAAATGCTTCTTCACCATATTATTAAGAGACAACTTCCAGTCCTGTCTGCGCACAGCACTCCCCCCTTGAACCTGTCGTCCTGTCGCGCAGTGTAGCTCCGTATCGGGTTACGCAGCAATTGTTTGCCGCCTCCTGCCCCTTGGCTGCGGCTCCTTTGTGTGCCTGCTGAAGCTGCGCAGGATTCAGATACTTTTTCGGCTGGCTGGCGCCACTCAGGCGCCGTGAAAAGTCTACACCCGTTCCGAGAGGGGAGTGCGAGGGGAGATATCTCTCCAATCTCCCACAGAGAAGGGTGCTTTTCCCAGTGGCTGCACCCTTTGGGGTCACAACTCTGCTCTCTGGGAGATACGGCGCCGGCGCCGCTCTCTGGGGCTCTCTTTCCTCCTGGCGGCTTGCCACCACCGGAGCGGCAGACACTCGCAGGATGCTGACGTCGGCGCAGCAGCATCCCTCTGCCGCGGCCGCATCCTCTGCCGGCGGCTCTGCCGCTCTCAGGCCAGAGGTTGAGTCAGCCTTTTCATCACTTACGTGCCAGATTCCGTGGACAGCAGACGTGTGCCGCTCTCGCAGCCCAGCCGGATAACTAACCAACTCTCCCCAGGATGCCGACGAGCGGGGACAACTATCGCCGCCATATGGAACAGGCGTCGTCCTGCCCAGCCGTTAAAAGTAATTGTGAAAGTTTGTGTGCGGTTTTGTGTGTGTCGCCTGCCGGAAATTTCAAGTGCTTCCGCTTCCGTCTCAGCTCCCAAAGCTAAAAACAAAAAAAAAACATAAAAAACAAAAGGCAAAAAGGCAAACATTTGTGTAAATTATTGATTTTTGCCAGCTAGAGAAAATAATAATGGCGAACTGTGACACACTTACAAGAGGCAGCTCCTGGCTTCGTCCTTTTCAAAGGCTGCTGGATCTAAAAAGCGGGCGACATCCCCGCTTTTCGGGGATGGAGATAGGCATTAGGAGAACTTGGCTTAAAATCCAGTGCCCTGCCGTAATGAGGGAGATATGGATGGAGATGAGAGCCAGGAAGCAAGTGAGAGCAGCGGCCGGAGGAAGATGCCCTGGTGTGGGGTTACTTTGCCAACCCCCTAAGAAAACTACAATGGGCCTGGGCTTTTAGGCTTTGATTTGGCAAACTCAAGTGTCCTGCGCTGCCCTCTCTTCTGTGTGTTTGTGATTGTGGAGAAGATTTTCATCAGCAATTTTATCGGTCGTCTGCGTTTTGGGTGGTGGCTGCCAACTGCCACATCCACCGCCCCTGTCCGCCCGGCGATGGAAGTCCTTACGCTCTTGGGGGTGGTTTCAGTGTCGGTTTGGGTTTCCGTGTTGGTTCCTGGTTCAGGGTTTTTGGTTTCGGCTTTTCTGGTTTCTGATTTCCACTTTCGACTTCTCCTTGCCCCGGAATATTACCCTAGCTTAATGTTCCATTACAATAATGTAGGAAACTAATAGCAGATTGTCCCCAATTCCCTGCCGAATGGACAAAGCTACATCCTCTCGGGAAGCTACAGGCTTTTGTTGAGAGTTTTCGATAGGGGAAAGTGGATAATTAACCAAGAATTATATTAAACCTGTGATAGATATATATGAATTATATTAAAGCGAAAAGATACAGACTCTTCACAGTGAACCTTCCATTTATTTCGCTAGAAAAGTCCTGAAATGCTTTAAAAAGCAATAATGTAATAGGTTTCTGTTTATACCTATTTCCTAATAAAATTAAGATATCATTTTCTATTCAACCTACTTTACTTAACACCTCCTCTTCCCTTTTCAGTGCCTTTTGCATTTTACACATCCTTGGAAGTCTACCCAAGGAAACAACGAAGACGAGGCGGAGGAGAACGTAAGAGGAGAAGAGTAGGAGCACGAATCGAGGAAGCAGAAAAGGGAGGCGAGGTAAAGCAGAGGAGACGACGCCAGGATGTCCACGCTTTCGCTGCGCATCCAGCTGGAGGGTGGTCGAGTGACCAAGACCATACAGTTCCAGCCCAACACCACAGTCTTCGATGCCTGCAAGATCATCCGCGATAAGTTCGCCGAGGCTGTGCAAGGACAACGTACGTAAATCCCTTAAATGTCTAATAAAATCTCCCTTTAAACAAGAGTTTCCTCCTCCCTTTGCAGCCAGCGAATATGGCCTATTCATCTCCGACGAGCAGAACCAGCAGGGCGTTTGGCTGGAGGCCGGGCGCACCCTTGGCTACTACATCCTGCACAACCATGACACGCTGGAGTACCGTCGCAAGCTGCGCACTCTGCGCGTCCGCATGCTGGATGGAGCCGTGAAGACCATTCTGGTAGACGACTCGCAGCCGGTGTCGCAGCTCATGGTGGTCATCTGCACCAAGATTGGCATCACCAATCACGAGGAATACGGATTGGTGCGCGAAGACAACGAGGCGCAGAATGAGAATCTGCCGGACAACAAGTACGGCACTCTGACCCTCAAGCGCAAGATCATGGAGAAGGATCGCGATGCCAAGATGGAGAGTTTGCGCAAGAAACTCAAGACGGATGATGAGAGTGAGTTGACTTAATGGTTGCCCAAAGAAATGGTACTAAAGCGGGGCTTTGTTTCCAGTGAACTGGGTGGATGTCAGTCGCACCTTGAGGGAGCAGGGCATAGACGAAGCAGAGACTGTCTTACTGCGTCGCCGCTTCTTCTTCTCGGATCAAAACATCGATTCCCGGGATCCTGTGCAATTGAATCTGCTGTATGTGCAGGCCAGGGACGCCATTCTGGATGGCACGCATCCCGTGACCCAGGAGAAAGGTGCGCTCACTATATAAAAGCCTCTGAAGTAACCCTCATAATAATCTTTTGGTTCCTTAGCTTGCGAATTTGCTGGCATCCAAACGCACATTCAGTTTGGACCGCACAACGAGGCCAAGCACAAGACCGGATTTCTAGAGTGAGTAGATGAAGAGTCCTCATCTGATTGCTTTGCTAATCCAATTGAAACCCCTTGCCATCAGCTTGAAGGACTTCCTGCCTCAGTCGTATGTGCGCGTCAAGGGCATTGAGAAGAAAGTCTTTGCGGAGCACCGAAGGCATGCCGATCTCTCCGAAATCGATGCCAAAGTCCTGTACACCAAGACCGCCCGAGAGTTGCCCACCTATGGCGTCACCTTCTTCCTGGTCAAGGAGAAGATGAATGGCAAGAACAAGCTGGTGCCCCGCCTGTTGGGCGTAACCAAGGACTCGGTGCTGCGTCTGGACGAGCGGACCAAGGAGATTCTCGTCTCGTGGCCATTGACCACAGTCCGACGATGGGGCGCCTCGCCGAACACCTTCACCCTGGACTTTGGCGACTATGCCAATCAGTACTATTCGGTGCAGACGACAGAGGCCGAGCAGATTGTCCAGCTCATTGCTGGCTACATCGATATTATACTTAAGAAGAAACAGACCAAGGATCACTTTGGCATCGAGGGCGATGAGGGCTCCACTATGGTAGAAGAGTCGGTGGCACCTTCCAAGTGAGTTTAAAGAAGAGATTCGATTTAATATCTAGTTGCTAACTATTTGTGATTATTTTAGGGCCACCTTCTTGCAACACGAAACGAATCGCGTGGAGCAACTCAATGTGGAGAGCTTGGCTCATCCGGGCATTATACGCAACTATGACGGTGAGTTTTCATTCACTTAATTTATTGAATAAGCACTTTAGCTTGCCTTAATTAGTTTGTAGTTCTTGGTGTCTATATAAACTGATTAATGATGAAATCAGACCTGTTTTAAAATGAGTTCCTTGGACAAATATTTGCAAAGTAAACAGTGACTAGATAAACCAAAAGAATTATTTAATTTGTTATTACTAGAGCAGTTCATTGGCATACCAAAAACTGTTTTAACAGAACTCTGAAAATAGTTTTAAATGTATTCGCTCTTACGGATCTAAACCTTATACAAAAAGGTGCTGCAAGACTTTAAATTGTTTCATTTTATCTCCTAAGCTAGCATATTTATAAAATAAGTTTATTTGCTTGTTTAATTTTTACTTGCTTATTTCTTGTGTATGCTAATTTATAATTTGGACTTTTTTATACCCCACCGTCCTCTGAATTCCGTCCAAAATGAATTCAATCACAGCCGAGCGCCCCTTCACGCACAACGAAGTGCAGACGGTGCAGTATGGCGCCTTCGTTGGCCAGGTGAACCATGCCCACCAGCCGCCCACGGTGAGTTGTCCCTTGGCCCCGTCCGTCACCTGCTCAGACCCACATCCCCCCACACTAACCGCACTCACTCCACTCAGTTAATCCTATTTTCACGCGCTTTTTTCCTGAGTTGCCACTGCACATACTCTTACTCGTACTCCTAACCTATCAAATGATTCCGAACCATGACCATATGCCATATAACCCCACCTCATCTGCAGCAAACTAACATGACGCATTTAATCTCTAATCCCTGTCTCCCGACATGCTGCAATCTCTGAGAACAGCCAGTGGTCATCCAGAGTTTCACAAAGTATGCATTCAGCTGGAGTGATTACTTTATAATCCAGATAACTAATGTGTTCAAATATATATATTTAGACTAAGGAAGTTCGCATTAGTTCTGTGAATCTAACGGAGCCACAGCGGGCATTGTTGGGCTACATTTCCGCCGGCCAGGATGTCTTGATTCGCGCTGACGAAGAGCTGCGCACCAGGGTAAGATATGCGCTCTCTCCTCCTGGATAATTGAGATTGTGTAATCTGGAATGTCTTCTCTGCTTGCAGGCACCCATCCAGGAGCTGGGCAGCGATATGCGTTCCATTGAGTGGCGCGAGAACACGCTGGACACTTCCAAGCAGGCCGTCAGCAGTCATGTGGCCACCATGAGCGCAGCCACCGCCCAGATCATCACGGCCTC
Organism: Drosophila pectinifera; assembly: GCA_008042775.1. Taxonomy (NCBI): domain Eukaryota; kingdom Metazoa; phylum Arthropoda; class Insecta; order Diptera; family Drosophilidae; genus Drosophila; species Drosophila pectinifera. The sequence goes on from VNKC01002209.1 coordinate 77,467, forward strand.
GCAGCCAGACGAGGTGGACACGGAGGCCATTTCGGCATCGGTGTCTCAGATTGCCCAAACGATTCCCGAGGTGACCAAGGAGGTGCGTCTGATTGCCGCGCTGATGGAGAACGACTCGAACGGCGACCAGCTGCTAGAGGCTGCCCGCAACTTGTGCAACGCCTTCAGCGATCTCCTCAAGGCGGCCGAGCCGGAGAGCAAGGAGCCGCCGCAGCACCTGATCAATGCGGCAAGCCGCGTGGGCGAAGCCACCACTCATGTGCTGAGCACCATTGCCGAGGAGGAGGTGCCCGAAAACCGGGATCTGCATGATATGCTCCTGGCCCTCGCCAAGGCCGTGGCAAACACCACCGCCGCCCTTGTGCTGCGAGCCAAGAACATTGCCGCCAGCTGTGAGGATGAGCAGGCCCGCAACAGGGTGATTGGAGCAGCCAGTCAGTGTGCCCTGGCCACCAGTCAGTTGGTGGCCTGTGCCAAGGTGGTGGCGCCTACGCTGCACAATGCCGCCTGCCGCGAGCAACTAGAGGCGGCGGCCCGGAACGTGGCCAGAGCCGTCAACTCGCTGTGCGAGGTGTGCAACGAGGCGAGCAACGATCCCAAGCTGAAGGCAGATCTCCTAGCAGCCGCTCGAGATGTGTCCAAGAGCCTCACCGATATGCTGGAGCACGTGAAGCTGAGCACCAGGGAGCATGCGAACCGCACCAGCACCGAGCTGAGCCCTGTGGAGAATGTGATCATTGGCACAGACATCTTGGTGTCTACCCACGACCCCCAGGAGATGGTGCGCCATGCTCGGACCCTGGGACAGACCACTGCCCAGCTGATCCAGAGCATCAAGGGCGAGGCGGATCAGCAGCAGGATGCGGACATGCAGCGTCGTCTCTTGTCCGCCGCCAAGCAGCTGGCCGATGCCACTGCCAAGCTGGTGGAGGCCGCTCGTCTCTGCTCCTCGAATCCGCACGACTCGGACAACCAGAATGCCCTGCGAAGGGCAGCCGAGGAGCTACGAGAGATCACCACCACGGCGGCCAATACCCCAGCGATGAAGAGGGGACTCATCCAACGACTGGAGTTCTGCTCGAAGCAGGCCGCATCGGCAGCCACGCAGTGCATCTCGGCGGCCCAGAATGCGGTGCAGCACAGTCAGGACCATCAGACCAAGGAGACGCTGCTGCAGGACTGCAAGCGGGTGGCTGACACCATTCCGCGACTGGTCACCTCGCTGAAGACAACGCGAGCGCAGCCCGACGATCCCAACGCCCAACTGAACCTTATTGAGGCGGCGGAACAGTTCATCGAACCGGCTTTGCAGGTGTCGAAGTCCTCGAGGGCTCTGCAGCCAACTGTCACCGATATTCCCTCTGCCACGCAGCTGTCCAAGGGTGCTCTGCACCTGGGACAATGTGTTTCCGAGCTGCATTCGGTGGCACAGCGTGCTCGCGATGCCTGCGGTGGCCAGGAGTTGGAGTCGGCCCTGGAGGAGGTGCGCAAGTTGCACGATGTGCTCGACGACACTCGGCAGGCGGCTCTCGCCGGCCAGTTGCGTCCGTTGCCGGGACAAACAGTGGAGAATACGGCCGATGAGCTGAGAAAGTCCGCCAAGAACGTGAGCATCGCCTTGAGCCAACTGCTGTCCTCTGTGCTGCACAACCAGCGCAGCTATGCCGGAGCAGCAGGTCGGGACACAGCCCTGGCCCTGGGAGACTTCACCAAGAGCGTTCACGGAGTGGCGGCCACCACGCAGAACCCAGCCATTATCGACTGTGCGGACGATGTGGTGACCAGCTCGGCGCGTCTCATCGAGCAGGCACAGCGCACGCTGCAAGGTGTGTCCAACCCCGATGCCTTGACCCAGGCTGGAAAGGAGGTGACCGGAGCACTGTCCGCCGCGGTGGATTGCATTCCCGGCCAACGCGAGGTGGACATGGCCTTGCGGAATGTCAGCGATCTGAGTGAGATCCTCTCCATGAGCGAGTTCCCGCCCTCGGGACGACCCTATGCCACTCTGCAGTCGGAGCTCAAGCAGGTGGCCGAGCAGCTGAGCAGCTCTGGTGGCCAGATCGTGGTCTCGTACCACTCGCCAGCGCTGCTGGCCGAGACCACCCAGAACTTTGCGGCCAACTACCGGGATCTGTTGTCGGTCAGCATGGAAATGGCCGGCCAGACGCAGGAGGAGGAGGTGCGCTCCCAGATCATAGAGTGCCTGCGCCACGTGTCCACCCAGTCGTGCTCGCTTCTGTCGACGGCCAAGTCTATTGCCGCCGATCCCGGCCAGCCGAACGCCAAGAACCTGTTGCACGCAGCCGCCCGCGGCGTTACGGAGAGCATCAACCAGCTGGTGGATGCCAGCATCCAGTCGGCTCCTGGCCAAAAGGAATGCGACAACGCCATGCGCAACATCGAGGCCCTGCGTCTGATGCTGGACTATCCCCACGAGCCCATCAACGAGCTGGGCTACTTCGATTGCGTGGAGCAAGCCACCGGCAAGTCAAGGAACCTGGGCTATGCCATCTCCGAGATGATCAACAACGCCAAGCAGTCGCAGCACGTGGAGTTCAGCCAGTCGGTGAACAACGTGAACGACTCCATCCAGGGATTGATCGAGAGCTCCTCGCAGGCCGCCTATCTGATTGGAGTCTCGCATCCGTCGAGCGTGGCCGGACGGCCGGGAATCATTGATCAGGCGCAGCTGACGTGGGCCTACCAGGGCATCCGCCAGCACTGCGACATCGTGAGCAGCCAGCAGTCGAGCAAGCCGCAGATGATCTCTGCCCTCACGGTGATTGCCAAGCACACCAGCTACCTGTGCTCCATCTGCCGCCAGGCCTCGATGAACACCTCGAACCCGGTGGCCAAGAACGAGTTCATTGTGCTGGCCAAGCAGGTGGCCACAGCTACCTCCGACTTGGTGCAGGCCATCAAGGCTATTGAGGAGCAGCCAGCCAGCGGAAGTCGCGAGCGTCTGGTGGAGCCACTCCTCGAAGCTGTCAAGGCCGTGCGCCAGTATGCCTCCAGTCCGGAGTTCAGTTCGGTGCCCGCCAAGATCTCGGCGGAGGGAAGGAAGGCGCAGGAGCCAGTGATCCAGGCGGGTCGAGGCGTAATCGATGGCGTGGTTGAGATGGTCAAGGCGGCCAAGTCGCTGGCCCTCTCCCCCGACAATCCGCCCGTGTGGCAACAGCTCTCGATGCACTCGACGCCCGTGTCGGAGTCCGTGAAGCGGCTGGTGGACAACATCCGGGACAAGGCGCCGGGTCAGGCGCAGTGCGAGCAGGTGCTGCATACGTTGGGCACTTGCACTCGCGAGCTGGATAGCTGTGCGCTCGCTGTGAATGCCCAGGGACTTAACCAGCGGCGGGACAACAACCTGCACGGCTTCAGTGGCCAGACGATGAATTCCGCCTCCGAGTTGGTGGACAAACTGGAGCCCATCCGAGTGGCGGGCAAGAACAATGCCGAGCAGCTGGGCCACGCCGTGGGCGAGATCTCCCGGTATGTGGTCCCCATGGTGAATGGCGCCATCGGAGCCTGCACGCACATCGTGCACAGCCAACAGCAGATGTCGCTGATCCAGCAGACGCGTTCGGTAGTGGAGAGCGCCATCACTTTGGTGCAGTCTGCCAAGGACTCGGCCGGCAATCCCCGAGCGACTCACGCTCATCCCCGACTGGACGAGGCCATCGACGGCACGAGGGAGGCCATCCAGGAGCTGCAGCAAACGGTGGAGAAGATCAACGCGGAGACGGGCATTGTGACGGGTCTGATGGAGCAGGTGAACCGGTCCATCACCCGGCTGACCGACAAGCGGCAGTCGCTGCTGAACGCCTCCTATTCGGACACCTTCGTGGACTACCAGACACGCATGGTGGCGCGGGCGAAGGAGATCGCCAGTCTGGCCAACGAGATGAATGCCAAGAGCAGCGTGGAGCCTGCCGCCCTACCCCAGCTGGCGGTGGACATGACCCAGCACTACCAGCAACTGACACAGGATTCCGTGGGAGCCAGCACCACCACCACCTCCCCGGACGTAGCCATGCGCATCCGCACCACGGTCATCGACCTGGGCCGCTCGGTCAGCTCCATGATCCAGTCGTCGGCGGGCGGAGCTCGACCCAACGACGTCGGCGCCCAGAAGGATATTGCGCGCAATGCTCGCGAAGTGTCCGAGAAGGTGGCCCAAGTGCTGGCCGCCTTGCAGGCGGGATCACGAGGCACTCAGGCCTGCATCAATGCCGCCCACACAGTATCCGGCATTATTGGCGATCTGGACACAACCATTATGTTCGCCACCGCTGGCACTCTGCACTCGGACGGAGATGGGAGCTTTGCCGATCATCGCGAGCACATTCTGCAGACGGCAAAGGCTCTGGTCGAGGACACCAAGGTGTTGGTAACCGGAGCGGCTGGAACTCAGGATCAGTTGGCCAGCGCTGCCCAGAATGCAGTGTCCACTATAAGTGAGTTAAGGATGTGAAGGGTTTCAGGGATTATAACTAATTTATTTGCTTCAACTCCAGCTCAACTGGCTGAGGCAGTGAAGCGAGGAGCCTGCTCGCTGGGATCTTCGCAACCCGACTCTCAGGTGATGGTCATCAATGCCGTCAAGGATGTGGCCTCTGCCCTGGGCGACTTGATCAACTGCACCAAGCTGGCCTCAGGCAAGCCCATCAACGATCCTTCTATGCAGGGTCTGAAGGAGAGCGCCAGGGTAAGTTTCACCAAGTTCACTACCTAGTTTCCCCTTTCTCTCTTTTTCTCTCTATCTTTCTCTCAAACTCTTTCTCTTGCTCTGTAGTTTTTTTATCTCCGCTATAAAGCTTTCGTTGTTGTGGCTTTTAGAATCCACAGAATAGTTCACTCAAATAAGTAGTATTTAAGTCACCTTAATTAAAAGGCTTTACTACGATTTAAGTGAACTATTCTGCCTTAGTCTTTTACTCCCCTTAACTCACCAAAATTGTGACTGACTATAAATGGTTATGGTTTGTCGCTAAAATTTTCTTTAAGAGTTTATAGAATAGATTCACAAAAGACGGGACTTAAATACAAACTTAACCTATGCAGGGATGCCACAGAAATGGCTGTGATTTTGATTTCTCTTAAGATGCAGGCCACAAAGTGTTACATCTTACAAAGCAAACCAAATTCCTTGCTTGCTTTTGGGGACATGAAATATGAAGCAATATCCGTGGCACCCCTGCTCGACTCGACCTTATCGATAGATTTGATTTCTTTAATAATATTTTCTCTTCCATGCAAAAATATGTAAAGCGCATACATAAATGTTGTTTGTGGCATATTGAAAACTCGAACATAAATAAACATCAACTGGCTTTGGCACTCATCTACCCGTACATTAAACAAAACAAAAAAGTGAATATAGGAAAAACCCCACCAAATAAATGTATCTGTCTGTGTATATTTCGAATAACCCAAACTCAACTCCACTGCTGCTGGCTGATTTTTTAAAACACTCGTACAAAAGAATGGAAATCGCATCCCACTCTGCTCCCTTAAGCTTCTGCTGCTGCTCCCGCTATTGTCGTTTTCGTTTCCTTTAATGTTATTAATGTTATCAATGTTTAACCGAACGCACACCCATGAAAGCCCACTACTTGCATTATTTCCCTGCGGCATCGGCATCGGCGGCGGGGACGGCGAACAAGAACCACCCTTGCCCCGGCTCAGGCTCTAACCCCCTGGTCATCCCAGTGCCATCCCTTCTGGCTTCCCCTGGCTAGCTCTGCCTGCAACTGCTGCGCCGCGCTCTCTCAACCACCGAGGCACCCAAACCACCCACCCTTTCCAAACCACCCTTCCCATCTCTCCATGCCCACACCCACACCCACACCTATACCTATACCTATACCCACCCACCAACCTCTTCCAACGTTTGTATAAAGAAAAACCCAATGGGAAAATCCATAAATTGATGTATTTTTTCGTCTTGCTAATTCGTTGTGCCTTCGACGTATCTGCTCTTCTTTTTCCCCACAAAAAAACAAAAAATAAACAAAAAACTCACTCATGAACTGTACAAAATGCAAATCGAATTCAAAAACCGCTCCACACGCTCCTCCTTCTCTTCATGCGCTGCGCTCGCTGTGGAAACAATCTGCTATCAAATCGATATCAAACCAAAATCTCCATTCATCCGCACAAACCGAAAAATAAAAAACGTAAAAAACCACAAAAATATAAATAAAACGCCGAGCAGACGCTTCAAGATGTTTGCCAAGCAGCTGCCCACAATGGCCATTCAGAAACTAACCCACACTCAGACATCCGCCGTGGCAGCCACATCCTCCTCCTCAGCAGCAGCAGCAGCGTCATCGACATCGCCATGGCCAACTGAGAACCATCCGTGTCCGTGTCCCTCGTTCAACTTGCATTAATCCATTCAGAACACAATGAAACATAATTTTTGCCACTTGAGAAATTGAATTCAAAACTGATTGTAAGAGAACTTTTAAGTGCTGGGAAGAGCACATCGCAAAGTCACTTTTAAAGCACATTCTAAGAACTAAGAACTTATTCAAAAGGATTCGATAACGCTTACCTAGCGCCTAGAAGTTCCCATTATTTATCTCTTATCTATCGATGTTACCAAGTCATTTTGAAAAACTAATTCCTATTACTTATGCGTATAATAAAAACCAATAATTGGAGTATCTATTATTTCTATTTTGATTTGTAAGAGTGCCAAAGCCAATTAGATTGTCGTAGTTGGTAGTCCAAGATGTTCAGTAGTCAAGAGTAGTATGTAGACGTAGAAATCCTGCTCTATCTATAAGTAACTCTATCCAAAGTCACTTCTTTGCCGACCAAACATTAACCACAAATCATTTCTGCTCTGCAAAACCAATTTACACTCGAAATCAAATAGGTGATGGTGCTGAATGTGTCCTCGCTGCTGAAGACCGTCAAGGCTGTGGAGGATGAGCATACGCGTGGAACGCGGGCCATGGAGGCCACCGTGGAAGCCATCTCCCAGGAGATTCGGGTAAGTTTTCTAAATAAATATAGAATAATATAAGGTATTAACAGAATGTTCTTACCCTTACAGGCCATGCACACTCCTCCCCCAGTGGGCAGCAACCAAGTGGGACCCGAGGACCTTATCCGTGTGACCATGAATGTCACGGCCGCCACTGCCAAGGCTGTGGCTGCTGGCACCTCCAATCTGCAGGCTGACATCGTGGCTGCCGCCAATCTGGGACGTCGTGCCATCTCCGACATGCTAATCGTATGCCGCTCCGTCGCCTGGAACTGCGCCGAAACGGAGGAGCTGCGAATGCGCACTCTGGAGGCGGGAACAGCCGTCGGCGAGTCCTATCGCGACCTGCTCAATGGCATTCTTGCCAACTGCAGCGCCGACGATCGCATGCATTTGTCGCGTCGTGTGGCCAAGTGCGTTACCGACCTGGTGGCCATGGCCAGGCTGCTCAAGGGCTCCGACTGGATCGATCCCGAGGATCCCACAGTTATCGCTGAGAACGAGCTACTGGGCGCCGCTGCCTCCATCGATGCGGCTGCCAAGAAGCTGGCTTCGCTGCGTCCTCGTCGCCAGGCCGACGTTACGGTGGGTCTCGCTCCTCCTCCTTTATATCTTACCTAGTTTTAAGTGGTGAATGATAACTAACGATTGTGACATAACTGAATCTCATCCTAGTCTGTAAGCGGTGCTTGTTCTCTCCCTAACTCCACGCCCTCAAAACAAACTAATTGATGGTTCCAGTGAGATATGTTTGATATTCTTGGTTGTTACATTCAAAAGTTCACCCAGGAATCAAACATATTATTACTGTGGCCTTCGCCAATCTACTAAAACTCTCGGCTCCAAATCTCGACTAAAACAGAATGGCCTGGTGCTTGTTATTGGCTTTCCTATTCCCAAATATTTGTATATACTAATCTCCGCCCTTTCTGCCATATACAGATCGAACTCGACGAGAACATGAAGTTTGACGAAATGATCCTGGAGGCCGCCAAGGGCATTATGGCCGCATCCGCTGCCTTGGTGCGCGCTGCGAACGCAGCTCAGCGAGAGCTTATCGACCAGGGCAAGGTGGCTCGTCGGCCGCTAACCAGCTCCGATGATGGACAGTGGTCCGAGGGTCTCATCTCGGCCGCTCGTCTGGTGGCCGCTGCCACACACAGCCTGGTGGAGGCTGCCCAGAATTTGGTGCGCGGCGTGGGCACCGAAGAGATGCTCATCTCCACGGCCAAGCAGGTGGCCGCTTCCACGGCCCAGCTGTTGATTGCCTGCAAAGTGAAGTCCAATCCGAACTCAGAGGCAGGGCGACGTCTGCAGGCTGCCGGCAATGCGGTGATCAAGTCCACAGACAACTTGGTGCACGCAGCCCAGCAGGGTCTTGAAGCGGAGGAGGAGCACTCGCTAAAGATCAACACATCAATGGTGGATGGCATGGCGCAGGAGATTAACGCCCGTTCCGCAGTGCTGCGCAAGGAGAAGGAGCTGGAGGAGGCGCGCCAGCGTCTGAAGCATGTGCGACAGGCGCAGCGCTACGCAAAGAATGTCCAGGGATTCACCACCGACGAAAGCGACACGGAGATCGCCTATGGATCGCTCAACAGGAGCCAGAACAATGTATGAAAACGTTTTCTACTTCATCTACTTACGTTTTTCGTTAGATTTTGCACCAGAAAATGAAATTGGCATTGAGATCGATGGCTAAATTGAGGCACCAGTTTTTGTTTGATTTCCAGTAGAGTAATAACTGAATACAGAGTGTTCCTAACTTGGTGTGGGGCTAGCAGCCAATCTAACACGTAACCAGTCTAACCGGCAGTATCTCTTTTCTCTCCCCTAACCCCGTAACCATAACAGACTTTGGGTCGCAGCGGAGGAGGCACTTACTACGGTTCCGGCGAGGTGCCCAGCTCGCCCAGCTACTTCTCCGGCGGAAGCCAGCAGCAGCAGCAGAAGCACCACTACAGCTACGCCAGTCCGCAGCCCCAGCACTTCCATCACCCCGGAGCGGTGTCGCCGCCGCCGTCCAACTATCCAGCGATGGATGAGCCCAACGGAGACTTCCCACCGCCGCCGCCGCCGCTGTCAACGACCATTTCTAACATGCAAACAGCCACGTCCGGTCACAGTAGTTTCCGCCCTAATCCGAAGCTAACAGCCAATGCAGTGCCCCGCCCCTACCCGGGCAGCCCGGGCGGCAGCAATGGCCTAACCTCCGCACCCAGCACCTCCATTGGCGGCACACCCACTAACACCAACTACCAGCATAGCTTTGAGTCGTCGTCTAGCATTAAAACGCAAAACTCATCTCCACCGGCGGTGCCGCAGAAGCCGACTGTTAACCGGAATCTGGAGGCGTGCGTGCAGGATCTGCATGACAAGACCTTTGGCCAGGGCGGCGTGGTGCAGCTAACGGGCGGCAATGGTTATCCGGGACAGAACTACGAGGGCTACACGTCCAGGTGGGTTTCTACTAGAGAGTTATCTCCCTGCTCTTGCTTATCTCCGATTTGTATTCCCTTAGATACGAGACGCGTAACTTTGACAAGTCGGCCAACAACAACACCGCCACCAGCAGCAGCGATCTCGGCGTGGTGAAGCCTTTGGAGTCGAGCTTTTCGCAGATGACCCTCAACACCGATGGCGGCAAGATCAGCATCGTGGACCAGGGCTCAGAGCGACTCACCTCCATGACACAACGCGTGATGGAGCGCAAGTCCTTTACGACCACGACGGAATCCCGCTCGGAGACCAAGACGGAGAAGCATAGTTTTCGACTGGAATAGAAGAAGCTCTCCCTAGTTGCTTAAGTAAATGTTCTAGCTTGGTGATGATGATGAGGAGCAAGTCGATGTTTGCCAAAAGTGCTTTTAACATTTACACCCCATACACACACATACTAATAGAAATAATTTAATATTAATTGTAATTTAGCCACTAGCGAACTACATCTATATATGCCTCTACCCCTACCGTATAATCGCCTAATATTAACAACCTAATAATCGCTATTCGACTTTCTATGTTTTCGTAAATCTGTTGTCTACGTTGTTTATCCGCCATTCAATTGCCAATACATCATATATCTCGATGAGCAAGCCATAAACAGCAGTTTAGTATATAGTCAGGCGAGCCTCTAAAATCTAAAATCCAATCGAAATTACAAATTAACCCTTAATAATCGCGTAACCCTTACAATATTGGCTCTTCACTTTTGTTGTTATTTCGATGCAATTTATTACTGTGCACTAAAAACATGAATTACTATTTGTAATGAGTGTAACCTTAATTGAAAAAGTAGAAAGCCCGACGAAGAACAGTCAATGTCTATGTAAAACACCTTTCTATGTTCTAAAGTTGAATTCTATTTGTTGTAATCATTATTATTTCTTATTTCTTTGTATATACGTACATATGCGAGTCGTGTATGCAGTTGCATATTTAAATTGTGTATTTTTTGTAAATTAATAAAAAAAAACAATATTTTAACATGGTGGCATGGTGTTTTGAACTTATGCCTTCCCACTTAGATTACAAAGAAGCTCCTAGGCTAGGAAAGCGCCAATTCCTTCAACGATGCTTTTGAGAGACTTCTTCGAAGAAGGGTTGCCCAGAAATTCAGGTGACTTGTGGTCACAGCGTAAGTAGTTTAGTTAAGTTCTTTATTAAGGCACATATAAACATTCACAAAGTATAGAAGGATTTTATAAATCACAATAAAAAATAAATGCAACATTTACTCTGTCAAGTAGTAGAGTTTATCGACAAAATGCGTTTCTGGTTCTGGATTAGTAGGTACGAGAGCTAGGCTCTATTTACTTGTACTCCAGGTTCAGCTGGCGACCGATGAGCCAGCGTCGGATCTCAGAGGTGCCTGCTCCGATCTCGTACAGCTTGGCGTCCCGCAAGATACGACCCGTTGGGTTCTCATTGATGTAGCCGTTGCCTCCGAGGATCTGAATGGCGTCCAAAGCCACCTCAGTGGCCCTCTCGGCGTTGTAGAGAATGACGCCGGCGCAGTCCTTGGAACTGCGATTACCTGCATCACAGGACCTGGCCACCGTGTAGAGGTAGCTGCGACAGGCACTCAGCTTGGTGTACATGTCGGCCATCTTGCCCTGCAGCAGCTGGAACTCGCCGATCAACTGGTTCTTCTGCTTACGCTGGTGGGCATAGTCGAAGGCCACGTCGCAGGCGGCCTGCATCAGACCCACGGGTCCGGCTGCAAGCACCAAGCGCTCAAAGTCCAACCCAGACATCAGAACGTATACGCCCCGGTTCTCCTGGCCCAGAATATTCTTGGCGGGCACCTTGAGATCCTGGAATACCAGCTCGCAAGTGCTGCTGCCGCGCATGCCCAACTTGTCCAGCTTCTGAGCCACACTGAAGCCCTCCCAGGCGGTCTCCACTATGAAAGCGGTGATCCCGTGCTTGTCTGGCACCCCAGAACCTCCGGTCCTGGCATAGACAATCAGAGTGTCTGCATCGGATCCGTTTGTAATCCAGAACTTCGATCCATTTAGCACATAGTAGTCGCCCTTGCGGTCGGCGCGCAGCTTCATGGACACCACATCGGACCCAGCTCCGGGCTCGGACATGGCCAGTCCTCCGATGTGCTCCCCGCTGCACAGCTTCGGCAGATACTTTTCCTTTTGCTCGGGAGTGCCGTTCTTGGTCAGCTGATTAATGCACAGATTGGAGTGGGCTCCATAGGACAATGCCACGCCGCCAGCAGCTCTGAAAGATAACGATTACAATGAACATTAAGTGGGTTCTGGTTATCTGTATTATAGTATATATATATATTTAATTATTAAATATATTATATATTTGATTTGAAAATATGTAGGTATATCTTACCGCGAGAACTCCTCCATAATGATGCAGTGATCCAGATAGTTGCCCCCAGTGCCACCAAAGTCTGGCTCCGCTGTGATGCCCAGGAAGCCAAGATCGCCCAGTTTCTTCCAGAAAGGACGCATATCCCTGTAAAATCAAGAAAGTGTTAAATATATAGAAATTTTTAATATAGATTTAATATATATTCATAGAGGAAACCTGACTCCGTCAGATGGTATCTTGGTCTATACATCTCTATAGATCTATAGGTCTCGTATATCCCTTTAAAAATAAAAGCCTTGTAAGGATCTTTTCATAGCTTACTTGAAGTTATCCAGTTTGTCGATCTCCTTGGCCAAGGGAGCCAGTTCCTTCTGGAAGAAACTGAAGGCGACTTCCCTCAGCTTCTGGCGATCTTCATCCAATCCGAACATGGCATCGTTGACGGGATAATGGGCGAGGGTTCGGGTCCAGGACAAAGGACGATCGCCGCGCTGCAGCAGGGATCGGCATGACTTGGCCACAAATCGCAGAGCCATGTTGATGTTGATTTCAGCGTGGGAGTAGCACAAACTATTATCTAACTGAGCAGCTGTTCCCACTCGCTACATGGGGGCTCTTCCCATCACTAGATTTTGGGTTCAGACTCTCGCTGGTCAGCCGATAGTTGCTCCGTACTTAGACCGACTTTTCAGTCAGAAGATAATGGATATATTGGAAGTTGAAATACTAGTTTAATATTGAAAATTGTATTTATAAACCTACATTTTTCAGACCACAGAACATGTCCAGATCATAAACTCCGAGCCCTAGAGCTAAACATGTCTGTGCTTCTGATTTACAATTAGTAATATAATCTCTTAAACTCTCGCCATTCAATTATAAATGTTCAACTATTTTAGTTGCGTCTAATTTAAATATCTAAGATCTATTATTAAATTGAATTTTTTTTAAATATTTTCGTAAAGTTCATCGATCGCACCATTTTCTACCATAACCAACACTGTCCGCCGCGCAATTTCGAATTTGAATTTCAAAGTGCCCGCCAAGTCAGCTATTCATTGCGTTTCCAAGTCTCCAAAGTCCCCTTGAAAGCACCCAAAACACTGCTGGCTAAAAGTAAGCTTCTCTGCCAAGGCAAGCCCCAAAATAGCTGCTAGTGGAGATGCACATTGACCCAATAGAAGGTGAGAGGGAGCAGTCCTTGCACTGGGCTCCTAGTAGAAGAGCGGGACACCAGTGCGCATGACTCACCAACGGCAGATGGACGGGTTGCCGGGAAGCCGGCAGTGGCAACAACAACCCATACAAGCAGCCAGTGCAGGCGCAGGAATAAACATAAACAGAGCCAGGACGACAGCCTCAGTCTGGCTAGAGCTTCGGTCTAAATGGAATTAAAGAGGCGGCGACCGAGCCCCGGAGCAGCCATCGAGCCATCAGTAGCGCTGTGGTTGCCCATCGTGCGTTGTGCGTTGCCCGCGGAGCTCCGGATCTGCTCATCCTGCTGGCCATATCGGATATCGCTTACGGATACGGGATACGGAAGTGTGTGTTGCCCCCGGCCCAAGGCTGAAGTGATAATTAATTGATAGGATTGGGACAGGGAGTGGGTCTACGACTAATGGAACTGGAACACTGCGGGCGGCCAATGTGCAGCATTTGATTTTGAGGGGCAGGTGTAACCCAAATAATTGAACAATTCGGCAGGCAAATCGATAAGTGTCCCAGCGTAGCCATAAATAAGTCGCTGCTGTCGTCCTGGCAGCTCACGTGTGTGCGTTTTGATTAATGGCCCGTACGTTGTACGTTACGTTGCCAAGGACTCCCCCCCAAATCGCGGAATCCTGCCACTCAACACGACTCAATGAGGAGGCAGCTCGTACTGTAGGTAACCACAGCGAGTAAGACGCTTCCTTGGATGCATCCCATCTAGCACGCTTCTCGATGTGTACTTCAAGCTTTCATTAAGGACTCATCATCCCACCTGCACCTCATTTACCTTCTGGGACCTGCTAATGCCATTTTAATGACTGGCTTCTTGGCCAATCAATCAGCGGCGGCGGCCCGAACCTTTTGCAATTGGAAATTGGAAATTGCACTCTCTTTATGTAACACAATCAACCCAACACGGAGCCACCGCACACTCGCACACTCGCACAGCAATTAAATGCCGCCCGGTCTATAAACAGATCTCACTGCCAGTGTCTCTCACTCTCTGTTGTTGCGGCATTCTTGGGATGTTTGTTTGCTGGCGGCGGAGCCCCTTAATGCCAAGTGGAATGAACTTGATGAGCAGCAGTTGCCACTTTGGTGTTGCATCCACGCCGTGCACCGTGCACCACAAAGGCATCTCTGATGGACGTGGATGTAGTGCGGCAATTGAACCCGACGGCTGGATAGCTGGGATGATGGGATGATGGGATACTGGTATGCTGGGATGCAGGGTTACTGGGGGTTGCGTCCTCATAAACATGGCTGAAACACAAAACATGCAATCAGCCGGCTCAGCACAACTTGAACTTGTCGTGTCCACTGCACGAAACTTTTGGCGAAGCCTCCGTTTTATAATCCAACTTTAATGCGCCCAGACAAGTGAGGTCAGCCACTGGGCCGCTTTACTTTCATTAGTGGAATTACTGAGGCAGTTTATGCCCAGTTAAAAGACAATGTAGTAGCTTTAGATGGTTCCACAACGTGGAGAGTTCGTTTTTGTAGTAAAAGAGTATTATAACATTCCGCAATTCTTCGGGCATTTGCATTTATATTAATGCTATTACCTAGGTTTTGAAAATGTAACTTTAGAATTGTTTAAATTCAATTACTCTCAAGAAGACCTCAAAGTATACGCATTTTTGGGTCGTATTTTTATACCCTCATTTTTCGGAAAAGTCTGAGCTAAAAATTACCATAACTAAGCCAAAACAGCCCTAATCTCAATTCGGAAAGCGTTTCTGTGTTAGTTATTACTTGTTTAATTAATCTGCATATCAACTTTAGAAATATAAAACAATTCATTTTTTGTCAATTTTTGAAAATTTTAATGATGTAACCCCTTATCAAATTTTCAAAAATTGGAAAAAAATTTTTTTTTTAATTTTTTATAATATTTTATTCTTAATAAATTAAGATTTTAACGGCGAATCGGAATATGTATGGCATTTGGCGAATATTCAATTATTGGCCGAACAATGCTCTCGAGAAGACCTCAAAGTATACGCATTTTTGTGTCGTTAAATCGGTATTTTTATCCTCTAATTTTTTTGGAAAGATCAGAGTTAAATATTTTATTTTTAAATAATTAAGACTTTAACGACGAATCGGAATATGTACGGCATTTGGCGAATATTAAATTACTGGCCAAACAATGCTCTCAAGAAGACCACAAAGTATATGCATTTTTGAAAAAGTCGGAGCTTAAAATAACCATAACTAAGCCAAAACAGCCCTAATATTGACTTGGAAAGCTATTCTATATTAGTTTTTATCTGCTTAATTAATCTGCATAATTACTTTAGAAATATACAACAATTAATTTTTTGTCAATTTTTGAAATTTTTAATGATGTAACCCCTTATCAAATTTTCAAAAATTGGCCAAATTTTTTTTTTTTACTTTTGTTTAATATTTTATTCCTAATAAATTAAGATTTTAACGGCGAATCGGAATATGTGCGGCATTTGGCGAATATTTAATTATTGGCCAAGCAATGCTCTCAAGAAGACCTCAAAGAATACGCCAGAATGAACTTATTTTTATATTATTATTATATTATATTTATATATTATTATATAAATATATATATTATATATTATTATATATTCCTCTAAAATTCGTTCAAGAACATTTTTCCATAAATATTTGTAAGGATTGGCTACCAACCAAACTACTCGATGATTCAATGGGCATTTCTGGTTAGATACAAAATTATAGCTAAATAAACTTCTTTAAAATAATATGATCAAAACATGTTAGATATAGGAAGTAAAATAAGGAAATCATGAGTATTCTGTAGATATAAACTTCTAGAATGAGCTCAATACTTTTCTGTCAGGAGTATTCCCTGGAATCTTCTTCTTTTAATTCTCCCAAGAACATTTTACCATAAAGATCTGTAACGATTTGCCACCAATCGAACTACTCGATGGCTCAATGGACATTCTGGCTTCAAATGGAATCCCTTCCACTTTCAATTTGCATTTCCCATCAATCTGGCTGGCAATCAACCAACTCGATATGCGTATCTCTAAAAATACGCCGCAAAAAGTAAAAATAATGTGTGATAAGCAAGTGCAGTTGGCCGGAGAGCGGCTCCGTAAGCACAGTGTATGCTCTATAGTATACGGCTGTCCGCCAGAGAACACGGAACGGAACGGAACGGAGCGGAGGCGACAGAGCAGCCAGTGACAAAAAACACAGTCCAAAAGTGAAACCAACTGAAAAGCTCTCGGACGTCCACGGGTCCACACCGCAGCCACGGCATTCGTCAGCGAAGTGGGCGCAGGTTTAGTCGGCATTAGTCGCGCTCGCAACGGCACGGCCAACGATCCACGATCCACGATCGACGACATCGACATAGACATCGACATCGACACAAAAACAACAAACGACGACGCATGGACTCCGTGCGCGATTTTCATTCAGTTTTCAGTCAACTTCTCGCTCAGTTCTCGCCGAGTAAACCGCATCCACATCCATATCCAAACCGGAGCCGGCCGAAGCCCGACCAATTATAAACGAGAGCCAACACTGACCAGCCCAGCTGACCCAGCTCCGCAGTCCAGCGGCGGCGGTTAGAAGGAGAGCTCATCATTATCCGCCATAATCGTTAGGGTTAGTTACCCCCGAAACGTCGCGTTGTCACGTAATGCCCATTCGATTTAATTTCATTATTAATTTTTTGGAATATACCCTTCGTGTGCGGCTGGCCAGTAAGGAATATGAAAAGTGACCGAGTGTGTGTTAAATTAAATCACCGCATTATAAATAACTTGGGAAATTTTCAAATCTAAAATATATTCTCATTGGCGGCCAGCTAGATAGATATATCTGTGTGCGCGCCCGCCAAGTAATCGAAGCGACAAAAAATACGCAAAGTTCGAAAAAAGCGCGAGTGTTCGAGTGTGTGTTTGGCAAATGTCACTGGTGTGTGCGTCACTGAAGATAAAAACCACGAGCACATAAAATCGCACACACTGGCGACCACCGTATAGTATATACATAAATATATATTATTCTATTTACGCGCGTGTCTTGTAGCCAAAAAGTAATTCTCAGCGAGCCACAAAATGGAGTCCAAGCGCTCGAAAAAAGGACGCAAAACTCGGCCGGGACAGGTGGCCCCGGCCGCCGACAATCCTCAGCCGCAGCAGCAGCATCAGCAGCAGCCTCATCACCCCTGGGACGAAGGTAGGCCCATCATGTCCAGCTGTGGTCACTGCATCCGCGGTGCCCCACAAATTAGCCGCGCATTACGCATACGCCGCGTGGGCGCTGTGTCGCATCGCCTCGCCTGTAACGAATATAGAACAAGTCGTTCGTTCGTTCGGACAAGACACATGCCCTGGTATATAGCACATTACTTATGATTGCCTGCCTGCCAAGTTGAACGGCAGCCAAAAACTATGACAAGCTCTCTCTGTTTTGGCGCCGCAGCCGCAACGGGCAGGCGGTCGCCCAATTATAAACCCGTATGCATATTTCTGCCCATGTCGCGAACCCAGAGCTCCCAGAGCACCGTCCAGCGGAAATCGGCAATCACA
Source organism: Drosophila pectinifera (assembly GCA_008042775.1). NCBI lineage: Eukaryota > Metazoa > Arthropoda > Insecta > Diptera > Drosophilidae > Drosophila > Drosophila pectinifera. Next base: position 95,056 of record VNKC01002209.1, read on the forward strand.
CTGCATTGGCCCCGCTAATACCACACAATTGTCTGGCCATTGGGGTAGTACTACTTAGGCGATTTGACATGCAAAATGGGGGGAAATCCCTGAACTTGGGGTTACAATTTAAATAGAGTCTGAGTGGTTGACCTGAAATTTTATAATAATTTACATTGAATGGTATTTTTAGGCCTGAATTAAGGCATGGATTGCTTAATTAAGTTTGCTATTTGAGCTTTTCGCAAATAACAGAAGATTACTTTTGCTTTTTGTCATTTCCCTAAGGTTCTAATTTTTTATTAAAAGCTCTAAATATTAACATATTTTTAAAAACTGCAAGTTCTTCAAATAGTTTAATTTTTATCCTTTAAAATAAAAGCTTTTTTATGGTCAGAACTTCCAGAAACTATTATCAATCAATTTGAACTGATAAAATACCCTGTAAATAAATATATAGAAATACAAATTTGTAAACATTCTGCCCTTGATCTAATGAAACATTTCTAGACTCATTTATTAACTTGAATGAAACAGACAGCATGTTCACAATGCCTTAGGACATTTTAATGGTTTCGATATTCCAATATTTCATCACCCGAACTCTTGGCCAGAAATCTTGACCTTCGCAAGAGCATATGAAATTCTACATTTGGAAAACCGAATTTCCCCACACTAGTGAATTTCGGAATCTTGTGAACTGCTTGGCATTCAGATAAACAGACTGGCTTCGTGCTGGCGGAATCTTCTCTTTCCTAAGCACAATGGGCGTGTAGGTCTCTGTGTGAATTGCCAAACCGGTTGGAGATGCTACTAACTATTTGTATGCGGCTGTAACCGCCACCCCAACCCGACTCGACTGGAGTACCGTTTGCCGTTGCATCGATCATCATTCAAATTAGCCGGGGACTAAACGTGATCTGTAAACGGTTTTCCGCTATTCTGGCCAGCTTATAGGCCAGATGAAAGTGAAAAATGAGCGCCATAAGTTTCTAGGCAAATAAAAGGCAATCCAAAACCCCGTTTAAAGTCCCGTTGCCAGTTCTTATCACAAGGCAGATTGCAGTGCTCTGATTGCCACTTGAAAGTAATTATTTGGGGCTACTAAAACCGAAGAAAGCGGAGTAGGTCCGTCCGAACAAAGAGGCCAAGTTAATTCAATGCAGTGGACACTGCACACTGGGCTCAGGGCACGTAGACCGCTGCTCAAACGTCACTGGGTCATATGATGGGGCAGTAAACATATGGCTTCGTTATCTTATCGCTTGTGCTGGCAGTTTGGCAACAATTGGTTGCCGACTTTATCTATTCAACTTGCCAGACTCGCCGATAAGTTAGGGATTTGTTGCATAATGCTGCGTAGGTATTTATGAGGCTGACATTCTTAAAAACACCTTTGATCACAAGAAAGAACTTATGAAATTATATGTACTATTATTAAATACTAATTTAGTTACATTTTTTAATATAATAACAACTTTTCGTTAAATTAAATCACTGGCTGCTTTCAGACGATAATTAAATGTTTTTCACTAGCAGAACTACTTTTAATGATAGAGCTATCACTTGCCTAATTACTTACTTACTTTTTTAATGCTAATGTTAATATTTGATCATCACAAAAAAGCTAATAGAGACCTTTGCTATCTATCCATTCGAATAATTTAAATAATAAGTAAACAAAAGCGCAGCTGGCTATAATAATTGGTTACAGATTAAGTTCCAAGTTGATAATATTATAATTATTTTGCCAGTGATGAAGGTTATCTTGGTCAGGGGTTCCTTGCATTTATATTCCATTGTGGCTCTGGCCATCACTTAATAGTGAAGTCAGCTGCTATTCTTGGCAGGCTTTTGCCTTTATAATTTTTATATTGGATTCATAAATCAATAAGCGTTTGCCCCCCCTGATACCCTCTTTTGTATAAGTTAGTGATAAATCATCTTATGGCGAACTCACAAGTAATTTCCTGCCAAGTCGAATGTGCTAAAAGGTTCAACCCAAAATACCGGTAAGCATAATCCACGGACCATTTCGCCCCTTGATTAGCATGGCGAAGAAACCGGATGATTCAGACTAGGTGAAAATTGCCGGTAATTGGCAGGGGAACGAACTGAACTAACTGCTCCCGCCGATCGATCGAGTTGGAGGAGTTGGCCCCAACTACCAATGGCGGCCTGATTGATTTCCAATTAGCAGCAGCAAACAGCATCCCACATCACATGATTCTAAACAAACTTTGACCTAATTGCAGGCCTTTCAGCGAAGAATCCCCCTACGAATAGAGCCATTCCCGGCACGGGCACAGCACTGACCCGCTTCCTGACCTGCATGGCACCAGTGATTGGTAAACGATTATATCCCCTTGACTTGTGCTGTTCCTCCATGTTCAGTTCATTCATAAAGAGTGCGATCTCTCGCCGTTCCCATCTTCATTGGCAACATGTTGCCCCGGAATCATTGTTTACATTATTCGGTCCTCGATTGTCTGCATCTCGTGTCTTCATCATCAGTTCTGTGTGTGGTTCGGAAGTAGTACCAGTCTCTGTGCTCATGCCATCAACGAAGAATCATCTAATTGAACAAAGATTAAGCTGGTTAATACCATCTTCTAATGACAAAAAAATAATCATAGTTAATCTTACATATTACATATTTTGGTATGAAATGAGATCGAGTAAACCTTCAATTCGTGTCCATATTGTTCTCTGTGTGTACCTTCATTATTTTCGAGTGCCGTTCGTGTCTATGTGGAAAGTTCCTTAAGTTTCTGGCCCAACTCGAGTGGCGTAGCTTGCGCCGTGATTTCTGTCAGTCCATCTGCATGTGGGCTACCCACGATACGTATACGTTATATTCTGCGCTTGTTTGGTTTGATTGGGTTTCCGCTCTGTCGCTTACCCTTCTTATTTTCCATTGCTCGTCCCTCGTTTCGTCTCATTTCGTTCCGTTTTGCTTCCTTTCGTTGACGTCTTCTTCGTTTTGTTCGTCGTCCGTCGTCGCGTGTGGTTGTTGTGGTTCTTGGCAGTTTATTTTTATTTCAGTTTGGAACTAATCGTCAATATGAAGGAAAGCCGAAATGTGTATAAAAATGTGTATATACCGTCGCGTTCTCCCTGAACTATATTTATAGGTAGCCACACAAATAATTCAATATCTGGCCAGTCAAGGTCAGAAAACGAAAGCTTCTGCTCTGCGGACCACTGCCGGACAGGGCATTAAAAAGCAATAAAAACAAATAATGGAAAATATGGAAACTAACATACTTAGGGGCAAATCAATTACAATCGACCATTTCCGTTTGCATTTGAATAATTAAGCCGTACAATGAACTCGACGCCGCTCCTGCTGCAATTGTGTCACTAGAATTTATTTTCACAACAAGCACACATTCGCCGAGCAAACAAAACGCAAAAAATTTAGCCGGGACGGCGGCCTGAATCCACATAACGCATACGCAATGTGTGCCAGTTGCTCACATTTTTCTTCGCTCATTCATTAGAATATTCTCAGCTGCGCCACCGAAATTCTTCCAATCAAACTCGAGACGCTAGTCTCTTGGTTAAGAAATCTTTTAATTAGTAGAGAACATATTTCTTGCTTGAAATAATATAAAATGTATTATTACAAACGTATTTTGTATATATGTTACTTATACTTCTACTTTGCAATGCTTGGTTTTTAAAAGATATTTATTTAAGTATATATTTATTTAAATATATAGATATTTATTTATATATATATATATTTAAAAGATTATATTTATTGAATTAAATATAACCAAAATCGAGAGGGAAATACCCCTTTTTATGAAGTATAATTTCTTGAAACGCAAGTTCTAGAGAACTCTGAAGATAAAATATTAGGAATTTGTTTGTTCTTTTGTTATTGTCATCATTTTATCCCTTTTATTTAAGTTCTTAAAGTGCGCTTAACTCAAGAATATATAAATAATTATTAAAACCATCTTAGTAAAAAAGGCAAGGCTAAGGCTATGGACTCAACAGTAAGGGTTTGGTTAATAGGACTAGGAAACTTGCTTTGTTAAAACCTTTAGAGGTAGGCCCTTTAGCAGTCCCTTGGCCAGAAAGACAATAAATCGATGAAGGAGTAGAGAGCGGAAATAATGAATTGATTTCCCAAGTGCCCAGTGCCCAGCTAGGACCGCAGACAGCCGAGAGGGAGGAGCTCTCATTAATAAGTTGGCTTGCCCTGGCGGCCCTCGAGTGCGTTACGCTTAAATGATTCTAAATATAGTGGAGAGCGCCTGGCTAACGGCGGCAGTGGCAGCGGATGATAACGACCTTGAAGGTTGACGTCGCCAGCGTCGCATGCAACCAGTGGCGAAAGTGCAGCATGGAACGGAGCAGGCGGAGGAGGAGGAGGCGGTGCCCATTCCCGTTCCGAGTCTCTTCTCATCCCCCGCCTCTCAATCGGCATGTCGCATTTAGCGATTCGAGAGCAGCGTCAGCAGAGCCTCAACGTCAGCGCTCGACGTTCGACGCTCGACGGTCGACGGTCGACGACAAGTTCGCTGCCGGCGGCTCTGCCCCAACTTTTGCTAGTTTTGTTTTCAGCGTTGGTTTTTTAGCGGCTACGAGTAGTATTCAAAACGCGATTAGACGTCGAACATGTGAGGCTCAGGAGACGCCTTGCCTCCAAGCCACTTATTACTCTTTTTGTTTTCGCTTATTTTTCCAAATTATTATTTTTGGTTTTTCTTATATATCCCCAATAATACCTTAACTGCCAATGAAATCGAGTCATGGTTTATGTTTTCCTCAGTGTCGCTGGCAATTATGGTGAGTGATCTAATGGATTTGCATGTTACGCAATTCGTCAAGTTCGAAGGGTTCGGAGTTCGGCAATAAATTCACAAAAAAAATAGTAAAAAAGTGAAATGACCAACGTAATGGTTCCTAGGGTGATTACATTGTCACTATTAATAGAGCCGAAGTATCCGCAAGCGCGTTACGTATACGCCGCGTTGGCCGCATCAACTCTCCCCCTTCCCCCGAAATTCCCGCGCTGCCTATCGGTTCTGTCTGCTCACAAATTTGTGCAAAGTTCAACGGCGACAGTGTTCATGAACTTGCCCGTGATTTGGATTGATTTCCACCGCGCAGTGGAGGCGGAGAAGGCTCCGTCTTCTCCCGCAGGCAGTTGTCCAAGTTCATTTATGTATGAAAAGTTGATTTTGAGGAAGTGCCTCGCACACCGAGCTCATTCAACTGCGAACACGCCGCTCTCCATGTACAGCCAGCCAAGCCAAGGCAGTTACGCTCGAATTGTTATGGTAAATCCATCCGCACATGTGGGCTTAAAGGGGAGAAAATGTAAATATGAAAGGTGGCACTACGGTGGGGAAGTCAGTCCAGATGACTGAATGGTGAAAGATCAAAGGGCATCTCTAGACATTATAATTATCCGAATTTTCTAGTCAAAGGTACAGTGAAAATCACTTTAGATGATTGGATAGTGAAGATATGGATTCAGAAATTATGACTTGTAGAAAGAAAAATTAAGAACTAAATCTAAAATACTCTGTTAAGGAAGAAGATTTCACTAGGAATTATTTAAGAATTGTTCAAATAAAATGTCAAAAAGAGTTATATCTTTTTCAAATATCTTTCATCAATATTCTATATATTCAATGAAGCATAGCTTGTAAATAAATAAATACTTAGTGCCAATACCTTATCAGTCTTATAAGAAATAATAACTACACAACTCAACAAAGGCCAAAGCACACAAAGGGCACATAACGCTACGTTGAACTAAAATTCCCAACAGAGTCTTGCGGCAAACTAGTGGTATTCACGCTAGTATTAGATTGGATAGGAAACTTAGGTTTAAATTGAGGCTCTTTTGCGAATTAATTGGAATAGGAAAGACAAAAAGTAATATAGCCTTCCTGGTATCACTCATCACATAGCAAAACAATAAACAATATGAACTTTGATCAAACATACCTCCCCACTACAACATTATATTTTGCATAATTTTCTATAATTACCCACTTAAACCTTTGTCAGTTTTTCATTTTCCTTGACATCACCGCACACGAAAAGAAAACACACCTAGATGAGCTAAGAATCTTAGCTCATTTAACCCCATATGACACATGCTTAAATCGGTGTGTCACGATATATATCACGATATATATTACCGAGTGAGATCTGCACTATTTAGCACCCAATCCTCCTCTGCAACTCTGTACCTATATAGCTCCTCCCATTCGCCCAAAGAAATAATCAAAAAGTCGTAACAAAACACAAATTTTTGTTTCGTACAAACAATTGGGTTTCGTGGGCTTGTAATTTTTTGGTGTGATTACGTTGGACCCCAAGAAAACATACAGATATGGAATAAGTAGACATGTGTGTCTATATAGCAGCGATAACCAAACAATAATTGTTGAATGTAAAATGCACATAAACACACTCACACACACACACACACCCGAGAGACCCACTGAGAATTGGGCACATGAATGCAAAACGAAATTTACTTTTAGTTTCTGTTGATTTTTTGTAGTTTTTTTGATTTTGTTGCTCGGCTGGGTTGGCTTTTGGTTGCTTTGGTGCTCTTGTTTATGCGAGGTGTGCTAAATTAACGGTAATATGTGTGTAAAAACTGCAAATTGTTTACGACTGGTTGTGTGCGCCACTATTTCTCAAACAAAAACAAGAAGTGATGGCATAGTGGATAGCCCCGACTATTAAATACCCAGCATATGAAGGAACTTATTTTATGCTTGAAATAGTTTTGATTATAAGTAGTTTATAATGCTGAAGCTAGACAAATTATTATTAGTTGGTATAGCCACATAGTCCGAATACAATATACCCATTTAGTACCAAGTACAACAAGGAAAAACTAAAACAAAAAGCCAGATAAATGGCAGGAAAACCAAGAGAGAACGCGAGCAATTGTAAAATTTGTTAAGCATAAGTATAAGTATTTTAAAACCAAAACAGTTGAGCGCAAAAAGCGAAGGAAAATTGGTCTCCTCTCACCAGTACTACTAGTAGTACTCTGGCATTTGGCACTCGGGGGGCTGCCTTTGCGAAAATCCGTTTGGACGGACCAGTTGGCCCCGGACAATTTCAGTGCACGGCTCGTGTACCCGCGATTGCGCTGATATCCAAGAGATATTCGAGATATTCGAGATATCCGAGCACCGAGTACCATTCGAATCGATTGATTTTTATTTTGAAAATAAAAAGGGGAACCGAAAACGAACCGAATCCAACGAACAAACGAAAGACAGGAATCGGATTCGGGAAGGAATCGAAGTTGTTCTATAGCAAATTGTGGTAAAGGAATGCTTCCTTACATTACACATTTCGTACGAGTATTTCGTAATTGCAGCTTTCGACATCGAAAGAACTGAGAATTGAGAAGCGAGAATTCTTCGCGAGAATGTTGTGTGTGTGCTGTCTCTCTCGTCTCTCGTCTCTCGTCTCTCGTCTCTCGGCGTCTCGAAGTCGGGTTGCGACTTATGTAATTGTGTCTCGTCTAGTGTCCGATGTTTGCGCTTATTTTTAGCACCTGTTGCTGGCACCGTGTAAACACCTGAGTCGGCCCACCTCACTCACGGGTTCTCTTATGCCTCTCCCCTTACCTGCAGTGTCGCTACCCGGCGCTGGAACTACTGGCCCCGCAACTGAGCAGCCGACCATCCTCTTGATCAACGGCCTCGCCAGCGACGCCCAGTTGGAGGAGAAGCAGGTCAGAGCGGCCGCCTTGAAGCTAGCCCTCGATAGCAACTACATCGAGGCACCTCAGCATCCAGCAGCAGTGCCCACCACTCCCGGTGGCTCCCACCTCCTCGACTTTGAGTCACATCTCATCGAAAGCGTTTCCGGCGAGGGCAGCGGCGTTGGCATCAAGGAGCTTCCTCCCATCGAACAGGAACTGCTGCAGGGCACATCCAAGGTAGGCACCGATGACGCAGAGCCAGTGATCGAGGTGGAACCGGCTGGGGCCAAGACCAAGCAACCCGTTGAGACTTCAGCGCCTGCCCACCAAATCGCCGAGGTCGACGAGACGGCCACTCCGTCGGAGGAAGTGCGTCGCACCGCCGAGCAGCTGGTGGATGAGATCGAACAGGAGCTGATCCAGGCACTCAGCAGGGATGTAGACGAGGCACAGCAGCTGCACGAGGACCAGATCCAGCGCGACAAGGAGGAGCTCAGCTCACTCTCCAAGCAGGTGGAGGTGCAGTTGAACGAACTGACCGGCATCCTCAAGAACAAACCCCAAGCGGAGATTGTCTTGGAGCTGCCAGCGGAAGAGGAGCAGAAGCCAAAGCCAGTCATAGCCGCGCCCAACGAGCTGAAGCTCGTCGAGGTGCCCACGCCAAAGACCGAAGCCGAGGAGCAGGAGCGCCAGGAGTTCATCGACTCCCTGCCCCAGATCGAGCAGAATCGCCTGCAGACTAGCGGAGCGGAGGAGACGGATGCCCAGCGACTGTCGGCGGACTGCAAGCGGGAGTACTACCAGTCGCTAAAGAAGTACCTGCTGCACAGCAGCCAGGACAAGCCACCAGTGCCTCTCCAGACCTACCGCTGGGAGGATCTAAAACGAGCCAAAGAACGGGTGAGTTAACCTTCCTTTTATATTTAAGGATTAGTATATTCATGTGCTGGATAAACATTTTTTAAAGGCAAATCAAGTTCTTAAGTGGAAATACAAATTGTTTTCAGAAACAATTATTCTGTTTTACTGCGTAAATTTTGCTAAAAGTTCCTAAAAATAGATAGGACATTATGGTACTCACGAATGAAGGAGTACCATGTGAACCACTTGTAAATAAATATATCTGGGATATTATGATTCCCCCTTAGAATCCTCAGTTTTTATTTATGAAAATCATGCTATGACGAAACACTCTGTGTATACAAATTCATTTCTTAAAAACATTTCAAGTAGATACATTTTAAACTTATAGTTTCGACACTTTCTGAAAGAAAACATGCTGCGACAAGTGAATAATCGAATTCAAAACATAACAAGCAAAGAGCAATTAATTTCTATTTTAATGGTTCAGTGCCAAAAGTTATAACAAGTAATATATGATATTTAGGGAATTTATATATGAAATATATGCCTCACACTAGGATGAAAAATATATAATTGAAGGAAATTTATTGAGAGAAGCAATACAAATTATTTGAGATTTGAAAACAATAAAGAGGAGGGACTTTTCAACAGAAATTTTTTTAGACCGCCATTTCCTTATAACTTGTATTTTAAACCTCTAAATTATCCTTTCCGTTTCCTTTTCTTTATAATCACAGGGCGGCTACCCCTGGACACATCTGTACAAGCGACCTTTGGGACCCGACGAGCAGCCTGAGATTGTGTTGCTCCTGCGGAAGTCCCAGGAACTGCGCTTCAAGTCCGAATCGCCCAAGTCCCTGAAGAAAGTGCGCTACGACGAGCAGGTGCTGGTCAAAGAGACCGAGCGATACATCCAGGACTTGTCCGAGGACGAGGCGGTTGCCACCACCACAGACGACAGCAGCGAGTCGTCGTCCGATTCGGAGACCGAGTCAGAACGCGAACAGCACAACGAGGACGCGCTGAGCGAGTGCATCTCCTGCGTGTCCGACTCCGTTCTGGCAGTTGGCGGCCACGCCCGTCCCCGAAAGACGAACCGCCTGGCCCACATACGCGACCTGATCCGGCGCAGACGCAGCGGCCGCACCCACGAGGACGCCCAGTCGTTGCCGGGCAACTCGGCCAATCCTAGTCGGCAGAGCAGCGTGCACGAGCTAGCCCCGCCACCGGGCTCCCTTATCCCCAACACCGAGAAGCCTTTGAACACCAACAAGCCCAAGCAGGGATTCGATATCATGAAGAAGCTGAAGAGCCTGGCCGAGCGCCAGAAGAAGCGGCTGAACATCAAGCGGATCACCCTGAAGAAGGAGGACAAGATCGTGCTGGGCGAGCAGCAGAAGATCATGAAGCTGAGGGCCTCGCCCAAGTCCGACCGCGGCGAGATCCCGCACTTCATCGAGAAGCAGGACTCGGACGATATCCTGGAACTAGTGGAGTACGACGAGTCTCCCTGCCGCAAGCGCACCAAGGAGGAGCTGCAGGAGGATCAGCCCAGTGGCAGTGGCAGCAACAAAGTGCCAGAGCCAGATGAGATCATCGAACTGCCGGTTACGAAGACTGAGACGGAGGCGCCTGCTGTGGAAATAACCGAACCCACAGAGGAAAGGGCGGAGCAGGCCGAGGAACAAAAACCAGAACAAGAAGCTGAGGAAGCTGGGGAAGATGCTGATTCGCCGCCTAAGAAAGCGCCTCGTCTGCGGCGAGAGCATGTCTACGAGGAGATTGGGCAGGCCGGAACTCAAGAGCCAGTGGAGCAGCCTATGGTCGAACTGGAAGCCATCAAGAAGTCACTGACTCGACAGGACAACCTGGCCCTCGATGAGATTGAGGCGGCCAAAGCCGTGCCCCTGGACCGCATGGGCAGCAGCGAGGAGGAGCAGGTTACCGCCGGCAAGCCGGGCGCCCTGCTAGCCCCGATCTCCTCCATCGACTCCACATCCTCCGACGAGGAGCGTGCCCGCCTGGCGCAACTTTCGCCCGTGGCCGAGGAGAGCGACGAACCGATGGAGATCAGTGGCGATCTGCGTCCCACGCTCAAGAAGGAAGCCTCACCAGCGCCCTCGGACAAGAAGGTTACCTTCTCGCACGTCGAGGACGAAGCGGAGCCGCATCGCGAGGACGTCGAGCTGCCCGAGGATGTCCTGGAGGCGGCCACCAACGCAACCAAGTGGAAGAACGCGAGGTAAGTGAAGGAGTGCATCTCCTGCCGCGTGACCCCAAGAACAATACACTTCTCCCGGCTTGACACTAACACTCAGCACAACCCAATCCGGCTGCTGTTGCTCTAACCATCTTGCAGAGGCTCTAACCCACTTGACTTGCTCATGAAATTGTTACTAACCCTCTTGCCGGGAGCTGGAGGTGGAGGCAGGGGCAGGAAACATCGCCGCCGCCGGCTCACCAAGCACCACCGTGCACCACAGTACCGCGACTATCACTACACCGACACAGACACCTCCTCAAACTCCAACTCTAACTCCAACTACAAAACCGAAACCCGCACCCACAGTCTCAGCACCTGGCGCATCTGGGCGAAGCGATCGTCCTCCTGGACGCTTTGCTGCTGCTGCAGCTCGGGCGCCACTAAAAAGTATTGGTAGAGGGCTCAAGGCGCAGGTGGCCTGAAATGATTTAGACCTAAGGTAAGACCTTACTGGGGGTACAGTGAATTCGGGAGTGACAGTCCTTTCGGTTTGTGACACTTTTATGACATTTTTCCAATCCCAAAATGTATCATGTAAAGTGTTATTTACTATGTTTCTGCTAGGAGAAATTTATGCATTTAATACATGAATTCGGAAACAGAAATTATTTTAGGCAAAGTTGAAGTAGGGTAAACATAATTGGTCTTTTATTTTTTTATTAAAAATATAGAAGAATTGAATGTCAAAAAAGTAACGTTGCCTTATTCTTCATAGAAGAAAAAGGATTAAAAACGTTCAAAAATCTTTGCTGTGACTTTTACAAATCCTAAAACATTTTTCAGAAAGTAAGAAACGCATGATTCCATAAAATTGATTTATGTTCGTGTTTGAATATAATTATAACTCAAACTACAAATTTTATAAAATAGCGAAAATATACATATGAATTTCAAATCGTTTAGAATTTCAAAAATAACTGATATATTATTGAGGATATTTCGATAACCGATAATCACTGTACTCACCATACTGTACTCCCTCACCGACATGTGTGTGTCCCTTTCACTCCTCCATTGATTGTTGGTGTTGGTTCAATAAACATGTAAATACATATTTAAGTACACAAGTATCCGCGGATTTCGATGGATTTGTGGTGGGCGGGGAAACGGGGTTGCATGAGCCGGAACTCGTAGACTCCATGATCATCTGAACACTACTCCCAAAGGTCACGCCACATCCGCAGCCCGAGGACGAGCTCCGACGACCAGTAATTACACGGATAAGGCAGAGGCAAACGACGCGTGTCAGGCGTACATCAAACGGCAAAGTGAAGAGTATATTTAGCACGCTAAAGGTCGACAAATGACAACAAGATTTCCGGCAGGGCCTGCCGCGGAAGACGCCCAAAATAGAACGATAAAGTGCAGGCCGAGCAACTAATTGTTACTCCTGGCAGTTCTTCTTCTTATTATTCTCCTCCTCTCCTTATTGCCCTCACCCGCCCACCACAACCTACTCACCACGATCGCAATTATGAGAAGGCTGGCAGCTTTGTCGCCGCATAGTCACACTCACACACACTGGCATAAGCGCCTAATCCGTGTCGCGGTTTGTGTGTTTGTGTTATTGCTAATTTTAAAGAAAAGATTTTCATCTTTCGAACAAGAAAATTCGGTTGAAAATTTGTGTCGCGCAAATGGCGAAAAGCTCTCTGTCCTCAGTCCTGGCCGAAAATCGCAACGATGTAGACGCGCTCGAGCTCACTCACTCACACACGCACGCACACGTAACGGGACCAGAAGATCCTCCCCCCACAGTTTAGAGCGACAGAGACGACGATATAGTGTTTCCAAAGCGCGGTATCGATAAACGATATTAATCACTAAGAATAAAAACGAAAAAATTAGCCTTTTCGAACCGTTGCAAAACCAACAGCGAAATTCTTGGCCCCGTAAGAATTTCGAACGAAACAGAAAATAAATTCAATGTCTGCTCTGGTAGTGCTTTAAAAATAGCCACCGACGACGACCACACAGCGAAGGCGAACAAAAGCACATAGGAGCAGATTCGCGAGCGGCGCAGAGTGCGGAGCAGGGGGATTACGGCCTGGGCCAAGTGAGCAAGTAATAGTTGTTGGCGACCATGTTGAACTCCCGACGATCAGCGTCGGTGGGCGCTTTGCCTGCCGAGAAGCGTCACTTTGTGTCACGGGCAGAGAGCGCCAGCGGTACCTCCATGGAGGTGCGCTGTGCCTGCCAGTTCTTCGAATCCGAATCCCTGCTGCCAGAGCGTGTGAATCCCGTCGACTCGCGGCCGGGCTCTCGGCAGAGTCAGCACGCCGAGGAGCAGTTCCCCGGCGCGCATCTCAATATCATGCGCGACGACCTGTCTGCGCACAGCTTCGAGGTGGTGAGTCACGCCGATGTGGCGCCCTCAGTGGACCTGAGTTTTGTGGAGCGCTACCCGGAGCTGGAGCAGACGGCTCGCTCGCGGGGATTGGTGGTGCGCAGCATCTCGGACGCCACGGAACCGGACTTTCCTGGCCAGCATCATCAACAGCAGCTAGGTGGAGCTGGAGGCGGCTTCGTGGCCGGGCGCAGGCGGCAGCTTTCCATGGGCGGACTGTCCTCCGGCAGCATGGGTCGCTTCCCCGACACCCTCTCCATGCGAAGCGGCACCTCGCTGCGTCGCATCTCGGCCGGAAACTCCAGGGCGGACCTGTTCTGTGCTGACATCAACATACCGAGTGCTACGTCGGCAATGGCTGGAGGACGCCGCTCTGCCAGCGCGAGTCGTCGCGCGTCGAATGCGGATCTGTTTCAGGCCAGCATCGTGCCAGGATCCCAGCAGCCGCCGCAGCTGAATTTGATTCCAGCCACGGCATTGCCGGGAATGATGGAGCAGCCACCACAGTTTCCGTCGCACCAGGCCTCGCCGGCTCCATCGCAGCAGCAGGACTTCCGGATCGCCAAGCCGCCGCTCTCGCCGGACTACATGCGTCCGAGCGAAGACAACAAGGAGAACCAGTTCGCCGGAGACATGTTGCCCCAGAATCGACCCATCGACGTGTCACGCTTTGGCGGCGATGCTGTGCGGCCCTCCTTCCTTCTTGAGTCCGACTTCCAGCAGTTTCAGAGCCCTTATAAGCCCACAGTGACGCCCATCGATCCTCTAGCGGAGAGAGTGGCGGAGCTGGAGCAGATTGCCCAGGAGCACAGCATCGTTCGCATCAGGGACAACATTCAAGCGGAGACCCGACGTCCACCCTCTATTGGTGGGGATCTGAGCGCGGCTCCACTAAAGGTGGATGAGCTGACCAAAATCGAGATCATCCATGACATACCAGTGGTAGATATAGATCAACTGGTTCGTGAAGAGGAGGAGAAGGCGGCGGAGCACCGCAGTCGGAGTCCCAGACCAACGCCCAGGAGACCGAAATCCCCCCCAGTTATGGCCACTCTGCAACTGCCCTCGAGTAGGACAACCAGTCCCTCGCCAGCAGACACAGTACTTCCCTCAGCTCCTGGTCAGCAGCTCCTCAAGCGTCAGCATACGCCAGAGCGGCAACTATCGCCGGAACGTGCCTCCAAGTGGGCACCGCAACAGGATAATGTTTTCTTGGAACCAGCTTCCACTGCCAATGTTATCAACCTGCAGGATGCCTCTCCCGAAGTCAGGAGCTCGTACACCTCGCGATTCAAGTCGATGTTCGGCGCCAAGGAGCCAGGGCAACGATCCCGGTCTCCTAGTCCAGCAGCACAGCCAATCCTAAGGGGTCAGTACACTCCGGAAAGACAGCTGTCGCCAGAGCGCCCCTCCAAGTGGACACCACAGCAGAATGTGCTTGTGGCCAACGCGCCTCCTGCCACTACTATAAACCTGCAGGATGCTTCGCCAGAGGTCAAAGGTTCCTATACCTCGCGTTTCAAGTCGATGTTCGGTGCCAAGGAGCCCGCTATACAGCGGTCCCGTTCTCCTAGTCCAGCTCCACAGGCTATCCTCAGAAGTCAGTATACCCCCGAAAGACAACTGTCGCCGGAACGCGCCTCCAAGTGGACACCTCAGCAGGAGAACGTGATTATGGTCACCCACCCTCAGGAGGCTTCGTCAGAGGTTAAGAGTTCATACACATCGCGCTTTAAATCGATGTTTGGAGGCAAGGAGTCGCGTGGGAAGTCACCATCGCCCTCGCTGCAGCGCTCCCGAACCCCCAGTCCGAAGATGGACAGGCTGGAGAAGTCCCCAATGCTCTCGGTCTTCAACCGGGGCCAAGCCATGTCGATAGTGAACACCACCACGGCGGCGATCAAGGGCAAGGAACCAGAACCCCTGGCAGTACGAGTTACAGAGACATTCTCCCTGAAAGTGGACGAAATGGATCAGTACTGCGTGCGACCACCAAAGCCACCGGCTCCTCCGCCGAATGCACAGACTATGTACAGCAGTCGCGAGGACTTTGCTGCCTCAGAGCGCGCATCGGTGGACATCAGCGAGGCCTTTGCCCCCGTGGTGGTTTCCGCCGTGCCCCGAGGCGGCAGTTTCAGCCAGAGCGCCAGCATGAACATAAGTATGACCGGGAGCGGAGGCAGCTTTATGGCCGGCAACAGGAATCTCTACTCCAGCGAGATTGAGATGCCGGATCCGGGCTATGCGCGCACGGACTCAGCCAGCAGGGATATTTCAATGGGCGGCAGTCGGCCGCTCATCTCCGTGCCCATACAGATATCTGGAAGTGGCAGCGGACTAGGAAGCGGGAGCGGAAGTAGGAGTAACGTGTACCGACCCCTACACCAGCGCGCTCCCTCCGAGCAGCGTGGCTTCGGGGTGCAGCGAAAATCCTCGTTTAGGGAGCCGCGCACACAGTCTCACGACAGGGGCTCCCGGCTGGGCCGATCCCAGGAGCAGCTGTTTGGGGCGGAGCGCATGACAAAGACGGTTAGTTTCCATTTTGACGAACGCAAATCGCGCCTCGCGGATTTCGAGTCCAACGCGAACCCCCTGACCCCCAAGCAATTAGAACACAGAGACTTCCTCGAACGGACCTATTTCTCTCGGTAAGCCATCGCCACCCTTCTGCCCCCGATCCCCCAGAGAACCCGACCTCGACACGCAAGCAGCAGGCCGACTTCCACGCTGGGTGACGGCTCCCTTAGCTACCGCTTCTACACCACCACAACCACACGATCCATGTTGCAAATTCCCGCCAAGATTTCACTGGAAACTAATCGTATTTTCTTTTCTTTTTCGCAGTGATCATGAATACGAGCCCGTGGGCGGATCCTCGTCAGCGCCCAGCCCCCAGGCCGAGCTGCATCTGCCCATGGACATCGATGTAGCGCTCAGCTCGGCCGGCACTACGCCACGCACCGAATCCCGCACCGACTATGAAATCCACACCAGCCAGGTTGACTCGAGCGCCCTGGAGGAGCTGCCCCTGCAGCCGGAGAATCGTCGCAAGGGCTTCATGGCCTCGGCCCAAGACCGGACCAAGAAGATGCAGGACGGCATCCGCCAGCAGGCGGGTAAGCTCCGCACTAGGCTTCAGACCAAGCCGAAACCCAAACCCGTTTCGGGCAGCCCCAAAGTAAAGGCCAAGGAAAGAAGGCGCTTCAAGGCGCCTGAGTTCTCCAAGATCAAGATGCCTGAGATCAAGCGACCGGATATGTCGAAGCTGAAAGATCTAAAGCGACCGGAGTTCACCAAGTTCAACAAGCCGGACATGTCCAAGTTCAAGCTGCCGGAGAAGTTCTCTACATTGAAGCTGCGACGAAGCAAGAGCTTAAAGGAGAACGAGCCTGAAGTGCCGTTGGAAGAGACCCCGGAGAATACCGGAACCTCTGCATCGCCCACTCAATCCCAGCCTACTCCCAAGAAGAAGTTCGAGTTCAACTTCGGCACCTATCCTCGGGCCTTCCGCAAAAAGAAGCCTGAGGAGCCAGCACCGGTGGCCATGGAGTCATCATTGGGCACAGAGGGTCTCAGTTTGAGTGTGATCCCCAGCACGGAGACGCAGCCTTCGCAAACGTCCACTAGCTCACCTCAGGGCGATCGTGGACCGGGACCTGTGCGCTCCCGTTGGGCGGACAAGTTCTCCGATGTGAGCTACAACGACAGCGAGGGATCTCGCTATCGGCGCTATGGCAGCGAGCTGGAGAGCTTCGACCGTGAGTCCTCACTGGAACGGCGAATGAAGGAGGATCTCGAGGGCACCGAAGACACGGCCAGCGAGGCACACCCGCAGCCGGAAATGGGCATCCTGGGCGCCGTGGCTGATAGCAAGCAGTTCGCTGAATTCAACGAAGAGAACCGTGCCATCCACGAGATCTCCAGCAAGCGGTCCCGAGAGTTCAAGCGACGTCCAATGGTACATCAGGACTCGGACCTCCGCTCCGAAGATAGCAGAGATGCCGAGGGCTGGACGGAAAAGGATATACAAAAGAACAAGCTGCTTCGCAAGGCCGAACTGGAGGCAGAGGCTGGCTATTACAAATTCCACGAACTGCAGGACGCACAATCCACGGCCAGCTCTGGCAAGAAGGTAGTCATGGAGCCCATCGACGACGACGAGTTCTTCCTGCGCAAGCGCGGTATCTCCGAGGACAACATCCAGCTACGTCAGTACATCAGCGAGGCCATTCGCGAGGGCTACGAGGCCAACGCATTAAAACATGTTGGCTACTCCGCGGAGCAAGTCCCGACAGAATTCGCGGACTATGATGTGCCTCCGGCTAAGCCACGTCGTCTGCACCGTAACTACCAACCGGAATTCGACTCACAGGAGTTCCAGCGCAGCGATTACGGCGACGATCTCTCCATGTCGCAGAACGGCAGCGAATTTACGCCGAAGCGACCACTTCGCAAGGCCCGCAGTCGCAGCAAATACTCCATCGAGGGCAGCCAGGACATACCCATGGCGGATGGCGGCAGCAGCAGCATTCAGTACTTCGACGACGACGAGGAGTACCTCCGACCCCCTAAGAGGGATCAGCCGGTCAAGACGGAGTCAGATCAGGCGCTCAATAACCTCGATATTGGCGGCAGGGCAGCGGCGATGATACAGGAGGAGCTGGAGAAGGAGCGACAGATGACCCGCCCGCAGGCACCGAGGCGCCAGAAGAAACGCACAAGGGACGACGCATCCGTTGAGAAGGATGCGGACTCGTTCATCAACGGCTTTGGTGGTAGATCAGTATCGAACACCTTTTTGCAACCACACGAAGATGTGAGTAGAAGTTAAAGAGAAAAGCGTTTTAGTTATTACTCAAAATATTATCAGGGATTGATCCCAAGACCAAAACAATTATTACTATCTTATTTCCTGCATTTTTCAGGTAATTGTTTATCGCACTGAGCACGAATATCGTCACATACCGCTAGCCACGCCGGATAGATTTACGGACGGAACGTCGGCGCGCACGCAGCGCTCCGAGGACGACCGCACATCGCGCGGCGCCGACTCCCTGATCCTGGACGTGCACACGAAGATGAGGCCCGAGCTGGAGGACAACGAGGAGGGGGTGCAGAGGACCAAGAGCGACGAGAAGTTCGTCATCGACATGCTGGAAAGTGATGGGTAAGTAGAAGTGTCCCCTGATCTGGCAGAATAGTTCGCTAGGAGTTGCTTTCTTGCTCGCTTTTAGCTACGCGGTGGTCCGCAAGGAGTCGTTGCCCAAACCCACTCCTCCTGCCCGCCGGAAGAAGTTCACCCGGTCGCCGGGCGAGCGTTTCGCCACGCTGCCCAGCATACGCGGTTCTCGGGGATCCCCGCCGCCAGCTCGTCCGCCTCCACCCCAACAGTACGTGCCCACGGAGGACTCGCCACTGGTGCCGCGCCGCAGATCCGCGGCCAGTCTGGACGAGATTCCCCAGATGATCAAGTCGAAGTAAGAGAGTTTTGCCTCTGGAGCTTTGACCTCTTGATTTGTTTTTGGTTTCCGTTGCCGTTGACTTGTTTCGAATGCATTATTTTCGTTAAGTTTTTATTTTATTTTCGTTTGCTGTTAAGTTTTAGGCTAAGCAGCCGCGTGACCTAGACTAGGCTAAGGCTACTAATCCGATCCACCCGCGACACGCACTCCACACAATAAAGCAGACCATGAACCCACCACACAGACACAGCATCTTCTTGCCTTTGGCTTTTGCTCAGTTTTGAACCCCGCACCCCAAGCCCAAGATGTTATCTAATGATGCACCTCACACCCTTTTCCCTAGCTACGAGTCACAGAAGCAGCAGCAGCAGAAGCAGAAGGTGCAACCGGAGGAGGAGGATGACTACGAGGAGCCGGGGGCCTTGGGGCGACCAGAGTCGCCGCGCTCCAATCTGCAGTCGGGTGAGATCATCAACAAGATGAAGTTCCGCCCGCTGCCGCCGCCACCGCGTCCTCCGCGCGAGAAGCGATCCACGAGGGCAGGCAGCCAGACCCTGGACAGCTACGACGAAAGCGAACACATAGCCAGCTCCAGCCAGGCCGATAGCTACGACCAGGGTGAGTTCGAGGTGGAGGTGTCCACGCAAACAGACCCGCTGCCGGATGACTTTGTGTGCGAGGAGTTTGAGATCACCGAGGACATGAAGATCATTGAGCCGCGTCGCTCCAATGGCTCGGGCAACAAGACCCTGGAGGATCTGTTGCGCAGCGTCGAGGCAGCCCAGGAACCCGATGAGGTAGATGGTGCCCGAGTGCTAACCGAGGACGAGCAGCTGGCCAAGGGACTGCAGAGATTCCGGGACGCCAACCAGCGCAGCATGTCGGAGCGATCTCGTGCGTCTTCCCAAGCGGATCGCTCCAAGTCGCTGAGTCGTCCGCAGACGCCTTCGTCGGCGGTGGTAATCGAGCGGCGTGTGCCTACGCCCAGTCTGTCAGGGGGTGAGGATGATGCCGCCGTGCAGGCCTCGCTGATCGTGCGGCCCATCAGTGCCGCCGATCTGGAAGACGACGACCTGCGCCGCGAGGAGGAGGAGCTGCGACGCGAGGGCCTGCTTTCGGACAGCTCTGTTCAAAGCAAATCCGACGTGGAGGAGGAGGAGCACGGTGGTGAAGTGATTCAGAGCGACTATGCGGCCAGTTCGGCGGACTTGGATGCGGCGGTGGAGCAACTGCAGCAGGCACAGATAGAAAGCGATTATGAAAGCCGGCTGGAGGACGATGAAGTTGAGCGAACGCTGAGAGACAGTGAGTACGAGGACGAAAAGTATTTGGAGCAGGAAGAGGAGCAGGAAATAGCCCGGTTGGAAAAGGAGCTCACAGAGCAGGAACTGGAGGAAGCCCTCGAAAAGGAGCTACAAGAAGCCATGGAAAAGGAGCTTTCCGATTACCGACAGAAGGAGAAGGAACTAGAGCACGAACAGGCATTCTCCGAAGAAGAACCTGCCGCCTCTGAGATTGATTATCAGCAATCCGAAGAGGAAAAGGCAGCCTCCGAGATCGATTATCGCCAGTCAGAAGATGAACATCCGCTATCAGCGGAGGAACACACACTCTCCGAAGAGGAACGCACACTATCCGACACCGAGCAGCCTCTGTCAGAGCCCGAAATCCCAGCTGTTGAGGAGACCATTCGGAAGTCAACCGCCAGCGAACCCACCGAGGCCGAAGTAGAGCTGAAATTCGTAGCCACTTTGCCCACTGAACCCGCCTACGGACATGAGGAAGAGGAGGAAGAGGAACTAGAGGCCGGGGCGGTACCATTGCCACCACCGCGCCGCAAGTCCACTACCGCCCTTGAACCCGCCGCAGCCACCATTCTTACGATGGCCGAGCACTCTAGCCGCGAACTCACGCCCATCCAGTCATTGCAATCCCCGCCAGAACCGCAACTGCCTAGTCGCCTGGCGGATTTGGAGGTGGAACAATTGCGAGTCCATGCCCTGCAAGCTGGACAGATCCAAGTGTCGCAGCTCCACGGCGGCCAGATCAAAGCTGACGATCTGCAATGCAAGTCCGGACAGTTGGTGGTCCAGAACATCGAACTGCCGCCTGGATTTATTGACGATATTGTGGAGCGGGTTCAGCGGGAGCAGCGTCCTTCGCTGCTGACTAGCGAGACGCAGACAAGTCGACAGCCAAGCAGCGAACCGGCCTCCTCCGAAAAGGAGCAACCCATCAAGCCGCCGCGCCACAGCAAGATCACCGAACAAGCGCCTCCGATCGCCAATCTCGACGAGCAGACTCAGACGGAGGTGGGCCTACTGCCACTGCCGCCGCCGCCAACGGTATATCCCAGCGTGGAGTATCTGCAGTCCCTGGCTCCACTGGCCTTCTACAATCTGCAGCGCAGCGCGGAGGCTGAGCAGGCAGAAGCCTCATCCGTTGCCGATCGCAAGGCGCCTCACAAATGCCGACGTCGTCATGTCGTCCAGGACCACGCGGAAGAGGAGTCCGGTTCGGAGTTGGAGGAGCAACTGGTAGAGCGGCCACGTTCGCGGTCGAGACGCTCGCGCACCAGGAGCGCCACGCAGCCACCGGATGATGAGTACGATGAGGATCAGCCCAAGACGGTGGTTCAGGCGGGCCGACAGTTCATCTCGGCCTGCAGCCTGGAGCTGGTGAACATCATCAACCAGCTGACGCACTATGTGCGTGGCGAAGCAGTAGAGCCACAGCAAGCGCCACGCAACGTGTCCGCTCTGATGGTGCTCTTCATCCTGATCACTTTCGGTGTGCTGATCTTTCTGCTGACCGGGCGACAGGTGCACACGCATCACTGGGACTACTTCAATCCGCCCGGGAACGAGGGCAGGCAGACGTGAGGGGCTGTGGGGAGTCACCTCCTGCTGGTTTACACAATCCTTTTGGGGCGGTTTTGCATTTTGGAGCATCGAATCTGGCCAAGTCATCAAGGATCTTGGCGAGGAGGAGAAACGAATTTAAACGCGGCCAGGTGGTCCGCTCGAAACTTGAAGGCCTTAATGATACTAACGAGAAATTACTTTAGGAGAGGTGCGCGCCGATGGAGGCGGAGGGCGCTGGACGGGGGGCGTGCCCGTGCTACTAGTCACACAACACAACACAATCGAAACCAGAATCCCAGTTCAATGATCCATCATCAGACACAACATACCGACATCTAACTTGTACTAACCAGAAATATAAAGAATCATTTTTCAACATTGTCTAACAGCGAAATAGAGTTGAGATCCTTGACAACAGAAGGACAGAGCAGAGGAGCAACGACCATGTATTACTTATGTACTTAGACCTCTTAGTTGGGTATTCATCCCAGGCCGCTGGGCCCGTGTCTGTTTCACGCAAAGAGGGAGCTGGGACAACTGACTAATCCAATAAAAACTTAATTTTGTTTGCTCATTTTTCTACCGAATAAGCGGGGCGAGAGATTCAATTGTTGAACAAAAATGTTGTTTAATTTAGACCAAAAACGTAGGAATTAATATACAAACATACACTCTTTTTTCATTGAATTCATTTGAACGTTATATAATTTGAAATGCGAGTACTTAGCCAGAAAGGGAACAACATATATACATAAATATATAGAAGCGTATTTTCAATAAAGCAAAAAAATATAAAATAAATGTAAATTTGTTTTACTTAATATAGACATAAGGAGGAGATATAAGTAAACCAAGTCTAAGAACTAGTTATTAATAGGTAAGAAAGCTACAGTCGATTGTACCCGACTAGAAATACCTTGTACGCAGAGCTTAGTGCGTTTCGTTAAAGAACAGAGGCAATTTCCCAGGAATCTGTCCTCAAAATTATATCTTTAATGGACTTGAAAGGAATTATAAATGGCTTATAAATATATTGTATAATTACTAAATAATTAAAAAATGATTTTATAGAACTATATCTCTGATTGCAGCTTTAAAGCAAGAAGTCCTCGTTGTAAAGAACCATCTCGCGATGGTCCTTGTGACTGCCCTTCTGCGATTTACTGGCAGCTAAAAAGGGAGATAACATTAAGAGTGGTTTTGATATTAACTTTTAAGTACTTACCAATTGATGACCAAACTGCGGAAGAGGAGGCATCGTTAATGGGCTCGATTTGAGGCTGACGTCTAGCCAGCTGCACCTGCAAATTGATGCCGTTCACGTTCTTTCCATGCATCTCCGCAATGGCCCGGTCAGCGGACTCGGGCTTGGCGAAAGAAACGAAGCCGCGACTGCAAGAAATTAGGGTTAAGTCATTCTTTTATCATTTGTTAATGAGAAAAGTTAAATTATCATTACCTCTTTTCGATTTCCATGGAAACATTGACAATTGTGCCGTAGTCGTTGAATGTTTTCTTCAGGAAATCCTCGGTGACTTTGTTCCCGGACACAAAGATAGTGTTGCCAGCCCGCGGTTTCTCTGGTGGAGGCGTGGTGTCCATTGGCACCTTTTCGGGCAGGCCACGCTCCTCGCGATCTCGCTCGGTGGCAAAGTGCTGATAAAGATTCGGAGTAGGCCGGCGCGGCTCTTCCTTGATGATCTCACTGATGATAGTCTCCTGAGCAACGTCATTCTGGGTGGAGGAGAATGGCTGGTAGGAGCTGGTCTCAGAGGCGGAGCGCTTGGCGCGCTCCTGACCCTTTGGGCGCTTGAACGATGTCTGATCCTGCTTTGTCTGCTGCTTCTGGATGGCAGGAATGGCGCCGCTTTTGATCAGTTTGCGAGCCACCTCACGAGCGTCGCGGGCATCCGTGGGTCGCTTCAGGGTCATGGAGCTCTCCGGCTCCGGTTTCGGTGCCTTGTGCGCCTGCAGAGCCTTTTTCTGCAGAATACAGAAGTTAAGTCTGGAGATTGTTGAATGTCTGCTGCCATATCTCACCTTCTTCTTGAGCTTCTGATACTTGGCCTGCAGCATCTGCTCCTCTTCAGTTAAATTGCTAGGGAAGTGTATGTAAACCATTTTAGCTATGTTTACGAAAATGTATTGCCTATAATCTGTAAATTCTCCAATATTTTGTTTATTTCTCGACTCGTTAGCCGCTAGTATGATTGCGTTCTGCTAGGGTAAGAATACCTACGTTCTGTGGGGCATTACTGCCACACTAAACAGTGCTGATAGACCACAACAGAAAATGCAACCCTGCGTTTAGCAACACTAACGCCATGCTGCGGCAGAGCTGTCAAAAATGTTCTTTCCTTCTCTTTCTTTCCGGTTAGCGTCATGGTAAGATTCAACAAAGTTTTCTGCGAATCAGTTGAAAATGTGAAAATTAAGCGGTGTAAGCCGTTCGAGCTGAATTAAATGCTATCGTAAAATGGACGGGTCAGTGCGTTGATCGTGTGCGAGTAGGAACTACCGCAGAAGCCAATAAATTGCTTTATAAATCTGCGTTCGAAATATTTCACGTGGTGGACACCAACACAAGCAACGCGCTGGCCATGCAGCACCTAAAATTTGGTTATTTTGAGGCGATTCTCATGGATTTCTTTGCTTGCAGCCTTTCGAGAGATTCGTACAAACTGGTCGCATTGCCAAGGCCTCGGCCGGTCCCCTGAAGGGTCGTCTGGTGGCCATTGTCGACGTCATTGACCAAAACAGAGTAAGTGCATCGTTTCGCAAGGGAAACCCGCGGGGAGCGGCAACTAAATGCACAGATGCGCTGCTCTTGCACATGATGATAATTTGTCTTCTTGATAGGAAGTGCCAACTGACACATAAATGAAGCTAGTTTAACCCACTGAAAGCAAGCAAGCAAGCATGGCATTAGTTGCGGCCTCCGAACGCCATCGTAGTTCTGTAATTAACCCCCGGACATCTCTTCCCCCAGGTTCTGGTCGATGGACCTCTGACCGGCGTGCCCCGTCAGGAATACAGATTGAACAATCTGCACCTGACCAAGTACCGCATCAAGTTCCCCTACACCGCGCCCACGCGCATCGTGCGCAAGGCCTGGACGGAGAGCGACCTGAAGGCCCAGTGGAAGGTCAGCCCCTGGTCCGTCAAGGCACAGAACATCTGCAAGGTATGTAAAAGGAGCCCCAAGGAGTAGAAGGAATCACAGTTTTAGGGGAACACGTACAGAGAAGAAAATATCAACCTATCAATGATTTGGTGTATTTTTCAAAATGTCTTCATTTTGTTATCGTAAAACTTCAAAAACATATCTAGTCTACGTAACTATTAGGTGTAAAAGCTAGTATTGCCTAACTTATTTTTTGTTTTAAGTTATTCCATTATTTAATTCAGATTAATTTGATCAAATCAATATCAGGCTGCTACTTTTTAACTAAGGTTATTTATTTTCTTCTCTGTTTAATTGCACATGATGATAGTTGAAAGTTCTTGATAGGAATTGCCGGCTGACACATAAATGAAGCTACTTTTATTTTATCTGACAACACACTCAGCTTAGTTAGAAGAGTGTATTTTCGGAAAAAGACCAGCTATTAACGTATTATTTACTTACAGCGCTCCTCGTTGAACGACTTCGACCGCTTCAAGCTGCGTTATGCCAAGCGCCAGCGCAACAAGCTGCTGACTATCGCCTTCAACACACTGAAGAAGCGCACCAAGGCTGATGGTACTCCCCGCGTCCTGAAGAAGGATCGTCGCGAGCGTCTGCGTGCCGAGAAGGCCAAGGGTGGCAAGAAGGCCGCGGCCAAGAAGTAAAAACAACATTTAACGAAAGTAACTGCTTGATGAACATCCACCACAATGGAGAAAATAAAAGAAAGTGTTATTTTTAGGAAAAACACACGAGCACCGTCCCGTTTTTTCTATCGTTCGCTGGGTAGAAAAGCCTCGGATGTGTTTGGTTTCAACAGTTTTATTTGCTCTCAAGAAACAAATGTGATCTTAACAGTCCAATCTTTAAAGCAGTCTAGAAAATAGAGTACGAACAAGGCGACTAGAGAGCACCTGGTGCTCAGGGATCGCATTTCCCGTAGATGGTCTTCCAGTTATTGGGATGGTTGTAGCCCAACAGGATGGGCAGGTGTAGGAACAATGTGATATGCTCGCTCTGTATCGACGTGGACACCTTGACCCATTTACGCAGCCACTCAATCATCTCCTCGTTGCTCAGGCCATCCGGGTTGAGTCCACGCAAATAGCAAGAGTAGCGCAGCGCCTTCGGGGGTAAATTGTGCACGCCGCCCTCACGAGTGATGGCTTGGTCCATGTAGTGTACCAGAAATGAGTGCTCGTGCAGCCGATGGCGTTTAAAGATGCTTCCGGGTAGGCCGTGCAGGTTGATTAGGTTTTTCTGGAACACAACAAATAAGTAGTTGGACTAGTCGAGTTTTCAGCCAAAACCTACGACGTGTTTTCGAGGCATTCCCAGCAATGAGTAGGGCCCGTCGGCAAATATGTCCTTGACATCGATGAGCATTTCTGGCGTCGGATGCGTTCCACTGCCAAGCTGGCCCAGGATGTCTGCAAAGGCCGAGTGCTTAGGATGTTTGGCCGTCGCCTTAAGCTTGGCCTGCAGGCAGCGGAAGACGGCCTTGTTGTAGCCCAAACGCTGCTTCATGTAGAAGCTCTGGAACTCGGAGCGCTGCTCCGGGGTCCAGAAGTGGGCAGTGAGAAAGGAGCGCGGGTACCAAAAGCTGTTAAGTACAAGTTCTCATTACAATTGCATTATCGCAGTGAAGGCCACATCTTACACGAGGGGAAAGAAGGCGTAGCCCACCATGGGCAGGGAGCAGCCGATCAGAGCCGGCGCCACCTTCATCATGTCTCGCGGCATCTGCATGTACAGCTCCAGTTCCTGGCGATTCAAAGCCCGGATACCTTGCGGCGAGTCGTTGGCTATGCGGGCGATTTTCAGAAAGCGCTTCATATCGCCGAAGAAGTCCTTGACGCCGTCGAAGAAAACCCGATAGAGTTGCATAGCCTTTGGGAAGTTCTTCTCGAGGACCTTGTCATAGTTCTTGACATAGTTAAAGTAGCGGGTGAAAATGTAGTCCTGCATGTTGTCCCGCATCTGATCCCGCTTCGACTTAAGCGTGTCGAGCTCCTTGCGCTTTTCATCCTGTGGCTTCTTGTCAACCGGCGGCGGCGGGGGACAGCTGCTGCTCTGCGCGACCGGTTTATCGATGGGTTTTTTGGCATCCCAGCCCGTTTCATAGATGGCCTTACCAACGCTCGTTATCTCGGCAGCCACATTTCGTTTGATCTGTGCTTTAGCCACGGGAGAGGGCTTCGTTGATAACTGCCTGCACTGCGGTTGAGAGCACAATGCTCTCTGCCGGTTATCTCTGCTTAATGGTAATTGAACTTTAATGCTGATTGCTAATTAGGCCGGCAGGGCGCTTACCTGGCGGTCGCGGCGGTGGTGGTAAGGGTGCACAGGTGTATCAGCCGCCGACGGTCTTGGGGCCAGCGGATTGCCGGACCTGACCCAAATCGGGCCACGCGCAAAGCCAACGCCATTCCGGTCACTAGCTATGAGCTCTCCGACCAGTAACCAAGAAGAGGCGTGCCTTGTTACGCAACCGGCGACCCAATGCAGGAGCTCGCCCACAACAACGTTAATTAAAGGATTAAATAATTTCACATGCAATGTGAGTTCCTAGTTTCGTACACAGTGTGACCGTAGCCGCCAAATACTCGGCCAGATCTGCCGTTTACGAAACTGTTATTATTTTTGAGGTTTCATTTTAAAAATAATAGTGGTTCCTGAAACTTATTGTGGGATTTAAATGTTTCGACGGGCCACTGTATTGAAGTATTAACCAAACTCCAGAATATGTTAACTGTGTATGTTTATTGGATAAAATCTGCGGAAAAATCGCACTGTTTTTAAAGCCAGCGCTGCCACCTTTCGTGCCTTGACTGCCAGTGCTGCCCAACTCTAAGGTGGTATCACTGGCCCCAAATTCGCGGAATTTAAATATACAGTTGAACAACTTGGGTTTTATAAAATGTGAAGGAATTTGAGGGACAGCTTTTTGGAACTGTGTACTACACAAAAGCGGATTAGTTCAGGAGAAATGGGAGTGATTGTGCGAAAATGAACACTTTGAATATTAAATCAAAATTCCAAAACCAAATCAACATTCTTTTATGTTGTTCTTGTGTTCTATATTTAGAGGAAAAACAGTTCAAAAAGCCAGATTTCCAAAGCCCACAGTTTCTAAACTAAAGCTTTTTTCAAATGCTAATTACTTTAGCTTGACATTCATTCCATACATTGAAGTTGTAACAAAAATTAAAGAAAAAGGCTGTTGATCTTAAATCAATTTAATTGTATACAATTAAATACTATTTTTTCTAAGCATTTTTTCCGTTGATTTCAATTTCAATTCGATTTATGTGGCACATTATTTACAAGGTATGGGGAAAAACATCTTGCTTACTAAACTTAACCGATTCTTGGTTTCAAAATACTTTTTTAGATTTTCAATGCCTGGCGCCTTTCCCTCCTCAAGCACTTGCGCATTGCTTGCCCGAGAGACACGTGCTCTCGGCTTGCAGCTGCTCCTGCTGCTGCTGCTGCTGCGAGAGAATCCCCGTTTCAGTTCACCCGGAGTCGTCTGTTGCGTCGGTTGCCTGGGCACTTTTCCGTTCGCCAAAGCGCGCGGCGTCTGGTGCGTTTGTTTTCGCCTCGTACTCTGGTAGATGCTGGCTGCAATCGAAAACAAGCTGGGTGAAGAGTGACGCGCGAGGGCAGCAATAAAAAGAAACCGCAGCGGCAGCACGAGGAGAAATTAAGCTCAGGCGGAGGCTACAAAAAAACCGTAACTAATCACCAGGCCATCAATGGCGGCCACTTTGGGCCATTTTGTGGCATAAGCGGAAACGGAAATGTGCGTTAGTTGTTTGGCATGGAACTGGGTGGAGAGCGGAGGGAAGTGGGGGAACGAAAGTGGGCGCCGAGACCTTCAGCGGGAAATTGTAAAACTTAGCGCGTGTCCAACTCGCTTGACTTCCCACTTGTGTCAACCTGGAAAAGGCGGAAAGACGGAAAGGCGGGCAAAGTCACCAGAAAGACACTCTCTAATGTCTGTTTCCATGCGTTCGAGTATATAAGTATCTACATGTATATGTCTTATTTTGTGGTGTACATAACAGTGCGTGTGTGTCTACACTTGAACAAAATCTAACCTATTATTTGGAGTTAGAAATGGACCTTGGAAATTTATTTGTTATATTGAAGAGAATTCAAGAAAGCAAATAGTGCTACAAAATGTAATTGGTCTTTCAAAATTTCGATGCCCAATTTTAGATACCTTTATAGTTGATTTCAAATCGTTAGGAAAATCTTTATTTATTTTAGGGTTTTTTCTTAAAATAAATTCAAAGATTTAGTATTATTTACGCTCTATAAAATAATTGATTCTTCTGTAAAGTCATTCCAAGAAAATGTACCCTCTTTGAAAATGAATTATCTCACCAAAGACGTATTTTCTGGCCCAATCTAGGTCTCTTGAAACATATGGTAGTGTGTACAAGTTTTCCTAAATCAGTTATAGTCTAGGAACAACAAATTTGCCTAGTGTATGCTTGTTTTTCCGCTTAGTGCGATTTATTTATCTGCCACAGGATAGCGTACAGGACATTTGTATATCTAGCTAGCTGGTTCCAGTTACACTATTGACACAAACGCAAACACATTACCAGGATAGTTGGCCGCCCCGCTCCAACCCGCCCTGTAACGTAATAAAAATAGAACTCACCAAAAGCCATAAATACAACAAGTTTAATTGAAAAAACGTCAATACTTCATGCAGGCGTCCGACCACCCGTTGAGTTAGCCCCGAAAGGGTCCTTGGCCAGGCCAAACTTTGAGAGCCAGCAGCCGCAAGTTCAAGGTGCCATGATATAGCCCCCATTCCCCTATTAGAAAATATTCCCGCGCCTTGTCTTCGGCCGACGCGACGTTCGGTGGGATTACATAAAGTGGCAATCTAGCCATCAGAATTGGTTATTTATGGAAATTTCCCGGGCGGCGGCAGTCAATTCGATATAGATTCCGCTTTATTGAATTGCTCGGCAACGAGTTGCACTTTATGAATATTTCAGTTTAATACCTTCCCATTTCGCTTGGACCATGAGAAAACAATTTGGCCGGATTACTCGGCGTAATCTGTGGCATGCACCCACAGTTGGGTCAAATGGGAGTAGAAGAAGGTCGTCGAGATGATATCATGCTCTAAGCTTTAATGTGAATGATGGAAGGCATGGAATCTTGGCATTAATTTTATAGGACTTTTCTTAGTATCTCTAGTATTTTCATAGCTTAATTAATTGTATTTCTAATTTTAAATAGAATCTTAAAGTAGATTTATATTGTTTCTGCGAAGAAAGACTTCTATCTTTGGGTTTGTATAATATACAATAATTGAATACAATTACTTTGAATACATCGAATTAATATTACTTTAAGGTTCTTGCTTATTTATAATGTTTGATTTGCAGCTTGATTTGCTCATTCTTATTACAAAATTAATTAGAATACTTAAAATGAAAATTCATAATTTGTAAACTTACAATTAATTCCCTTTTTTGCTTGTTAAAATCAGCAAATATGGGTCTGTTACTAATTAATAGGGGCAACACTGCATGAGATCCCCGGCATCGTATAATTTAATTAGGTTTTTGCCGCCGGCGGCAAAAGTTCGACACCATTAATTGCATGGCGTGGAAAATGCGAGGGAAACTCAGCCGACAATCAATAAAGTCAACACAAACAGAAAATCGCGGCAGATGGCTAATTGGCCAGTGACACAGCGGGGCAACAAGCAGTACAAGCCCGGCTCAAACAGAAACTATGACAACAATTAGCATAAAAGCCAAACGACGCCACCAGCCAACTAAGTGGTGTGTCGTTCACTCCATACGGAGCAATCGCACTCGCTCTGCAGCTAAATGGAACTTCTTTAGCCTTCCGTTTTGCCGTTCTGCCGTTTGACAGTTATAAAGTTAATCATACGCACCGTTGAACCGCAGACAATTCCATTTCATGGAGCCAGTGCAGTGCCAGCAGCTAGTACACACTACACTACACCCACACCACACCTCCGAGCACACACGCCGCGGAAAACAAATACTTGCACAGAGCACCGAGCACCTAGCAGTTGTCGGGCGCGGAAAATCGAGAAATGTCTTGGCTCGACCGTGAAAAGTGTTGTAATAGGTTGAGGTTTAGGGTTATATTCAATTTGTTGGGACTGCTCAGAGCTAATGCCGAACACATGTAAGTACACGGCACGAGGCTGGGAAATTAGGGTTCCAGGGATTTTCGCAAAGAGCTTCCCAAAAGAATTTCCGGCTGCACTTTAATTGCTGGAATGAACGGAGAACATTAGGGTGCACACAGCAACGAAACTCAATACTCTTATATACTCTTATATAGTCTTTATTTAAAAGTTTGTAAGACTGCCTTTAAAGAAAGTTGGCTTACTGTTTTCTACTTAAAATCGAACTTCTTTAAGCTGGTAACTTATATTAGCCTCTTCAAAAAACAAATAAAGTAGTAAACAGTGCGGTTTAAGCCCTCTTAGTTTGGCTTTCAAGGTCCAGCAATGTTCACGACCTTCAAGGTCATGTCTTTCTTTTATTTGGCAGAGTATCTAAGGCACCCACCTCGATCTTGGCCTTTCTTCTTCAATTCTAAGAATTCATAGCTTGAATGCCTTAATGCCCACCATAAGGTGGCGACAATGGCAAACGGCGAGGGCGAAGAATGCAGAGCACGCGAAAATGCGTTTAAAAGTGGGCACTGTTCGTGGAGCAACTATTTGTCCAGGGCGGCGGGTGGCTGGAATGCGAGTCTGAGTCCTGGCTTCTGGCTTCTGTACGGGTATGTAAATTCACTCCTGAGCTTTCGCCACACAAGGAAAATAACAAACAACAGCACCGAGCTGCGGTGAGTGCGAGAGTGACAGCCTGGCAGACACCTTGTCAATGTCTTGCGGCTACGAATAACCCCAGTGCGGATCCCCTCATTCCCGCTCTCCGGACACGCTGCCACGCGCTGCCAGGCAGTGCTAGCTGCACAGAAAAAATGGGTTATTTTTTTAGGCTTTCGGGATTATTATTCTTTCAAACAAACAAAAAAAAGGGGTTTAAAAAACACCTAAAAATCGGTATAACAATATTGTTATTGTAAAGTTATACCTATAAAAGGCTTTAAATAATGGGATGATGTGGCAGTATCATTCCAAGAGGTCCTAGTTTTTTTTTCCGTGCAGCAACTGCAGTCAGAGTAACACAAACAACGGCAACAATGACAACAGGCGAAGAGCAAGCCAAGTGGCAACAGCACAGCTGACTGACTTTTTGCACATACTAAGGTGTTTTCCTATTTTTTTTAGGTTCTTTTTACTTAAGGCAGGACTCACAAGCTTAACATGTCTGCTGCCTTTGTTTTTGGGCCTTGAATGAGCCGCGGGTGTTGCTTTAATGAATGTGCAATGCTGATGCATTTCTTTGGCGAATTGCAAGGGCAAAAAAAAAAGTGTTGCCTACCTTTCAGGGCCTCAGGGGGCGCCTTGGAAATGTCACCCACAAATTAGCATGAAGCCCAGCCTAATTTGCCTGAGAATTATTAAATTATGACAACAACACCCTCGATTGAACTGAGATACCTGTGTGGTTAGCCTTGGAAGCAAGGTAATTACGTTCTTGGAAATTATACTCAGTTGCAAATTCTGAGAAGTCAACAGCTTATAATGCAAGGTCAAAGGAAATCCAATTTCGAAATCCTCTTCAGTGGAGAGACTATGCAACTTTAATTAGTTCACATGCTTTGCCAACTTAATTGGGTTTCAATTTCTAATCGTCTTTGGCTTTGTATTTCCTGGAAAATCCGACTTGAGCTAAGGATTTGTTGTGGTCAAAACTGTCCATAAAGTTGCATACCAATTAACCTCAACAGCAAAGTGCATAAAAGTGTAAAATAATTATTATGAATGGAAGCTCTTCAGCAGAAAAGTTTTGACAGCTTCCCTTAACTTTATTTACTACTTATAGTGTTAAAACGCAGCTCAGAACAGAGTAATTACCCTTGACTGGCATAATAACAGCAAACTATGCAGATTTCAATTAGGAAAAGATTTGATTTCAGTTCAGCTATTAAAAGTTGAATTAGCGGACGCTTAATTTGATGGAAATGGAATTTTTAAACGTCGACGCTTGCACTTAATAAGGTAAACTACGGGAATAATGAAACTATTCTGAAATTGCACTTAATCATACAGATAGTTCGGCTGAATTAATTAAAACTGACGGAAAGTATTTTTGATTTTAAAATAGCGACCTTTAAATTTCATAAATACTTCATTGTTTATTTATATGCAATGAAAATGAACAAAATATAATAAAAAAATGACCTTTCATTACGCCTAGCAAGAAAATAAATAATATATTTCACAGGATTTATCAAATATTCCAGCATAAGCTCAGACAAATTGATATTTAATTGAATAGCCATTTTTAATTGAGGCCTTTTCAACTTAATAAATAATCCTCGACAAAGATATCCCAGCCGAGTGTATTAAAATCACCGTGTATATGTGTTTAAATCAAAGTGTATATTTAATTAAGTTGATATTGGTAGGGCGGAACAATCAGAAACCACAGCGCAATCACCACATTTCAACAGGCCCTTCGAACGGAGCTAATCCGTGGTCAGTAAATTTTGGAGAGCTCCCGGAGAGTCCATTAATATCGATTCCCTGCAGTGCCGTAAATGTCCTGGCCCTCTTCAGCGGGACCAGATTGCAGGAGACTTCTCACCATAGATGACCATTTCCATCTGTTAATTATGTATGCAGACTGGCCCAAGCAAGGACCATTGAAGGGAGGGAGAACTCTGAGGGGTCCATAAGGGATACTGAGTAGGAATGCTGAGGCTTCCAAGGGAAGAGCAGTGCAAATGCAGTCAAGCACAAGAGGCAAATAAAGGCTCAAGAAGTTAAACCAGCCAGCTCAAGTATGTGCCATATAAACCATTCCAGCACACACTCATACTTTGGCTCAGAATCAGGGGCGTGCGCAGCATTTGAAAAGAGGGTTTTAAAAAGATTATATGTCCCAAAACTTTTAAATATAATTAAACACAAAAAGCTTTGATTTTCATAATGAAAACTGAACAATATTAATACTACCTTAAGTGAATTATCTTAGTTAAATGAAATAATTTTCTTTCATGGAAAATACTAGTTTTTTATAAATATAATCTCCCTCCTTTGGCAGCGCCCATGTGGCTAATAGCATGTTGCTGCAGTCTCCGTTTTGCCAACGATTTGTCGGCTCAATGCACACAGCCTGGCTAACACGGCTTGAGATTGTTGCCATGTCGAGGTGGTTATGCTAAAATTGTGCTTGAAAAGCTAATGGGGGAAAAGAGGGCGGAGAAGATACGCCATTTTCGTGGCGCTGAGCGCGGGAAATTGAATTAAGTTTTCATTTAGCAAATAACTTGGAGCTGCCACAGCTTGTACAAATTGCATTATTTATTGCACTTTGCAGAGGCTACCCGACCCGACCCGACCCCAAATAAACAATCATCACATAAATACGTAATCAACAGCGGCCCAAAAAAGAGACTCCTTGGCTGGTAGCCAACGCCACCCACTCAGCCACCGGGGCCCAGCAGAGAATGTAAAGCTGGAGAGGCAGCGGGAGCCACACGGATTCCCCAGGACGAGGACGTGGAGCGTCAAAGTGTGAGTGAAGCGATGTGAAGGCAAAACATTTTGCAATATTAAAGAACCGCGCGAGGAGGACGAGTACCTGTTGCCGACACGACCAGAAAGCAGGGCCAGGGCAGGTGAAAACGGGACCAGGTGAAAGGCCAGCTGAAAGCCAGGTGAAAGGGCAACCCGCGCGCATCGCCACAATGGCCGTGAATGTGCTGGACTACGATCACTTCGCCATCAGCGCCATAGTGGTGGGCAGCCTGCAGCTGTTCTTCTTCCTCGTCAACTCCATGCTGCACATGGACAAGCTGACGGACTTTGCCGGCGGCGTCAACTTCATCATCATCTCGCTGCTCACCTTTTTCCTGGGCCAAATCGATCGACCTTCGAAGGTGAGTGAAATATTAATTTCAACTACCCTAGGGAAATATTTGAGTGCCGTGTTCATCACTTAAAAAGGGAATATTGTTACCTGAGGAACCATAAATATGAAACATATTTTAATTTAACGAATTTCCCAAACTGCAACTCTGCACTTGAGCTAAATAAGCTAAAATCTAAGTAATTCAAACAATAAATATGTTGCAATTTATAAATTTAACTTTCAAAGTGAACAGAACTGTTTTGCTAACTAGATTTTGATCAAGATCTTACTTTGCTTGGAGTATATTATATATATTTATGAGAAACAAGATAAAAAGCCTCTATTTAAAAATAATGATATGTTTGCAATTATAATTATATTGATCAGTCATCCACAGAATCATTATTGTTAAAATAAGATGCTTGCTAAGAAACTGTTAAAAATATATAAATAAATTAGCCTGCTAATTGGGAAGCATATTTATTTGGGAATATAATAAATAATAAATAATAATTCCCGAAATAAATCATTGATAACAATCCAGCCATAAAACGAAAGCACAAAATATTGTATTGTCATGTAAGATGCTTAAATGCAATAAATAACAAATGCCCTTCGATATTAAAAGCTCACAAAATAACGTTCGGAAACGGAAAAAATACAACATTTTCCTGTGTTACTGGCAGAAACTTTTCGCCGAACAAAGAATGTTGAGCTTTGTTCGTCGCTAGGTCTCATTGTTTACGTATTTTCTCTTCAAAATTAAATCTTGCAAACTTTAAACGTGGCCATAAACATGTCACCCAACTGAGCGTGAAGGGTCGGCTGGCAAGGGCCAGAGGAGGGCAGGGTGGTGGTTTCGGCTGCTGACATTGAAAACTGAGCCTCGCATACGCACTCACATTACCATCAACGCGGAGGCAAGCATCCATTGCCGACAAACAAAAGGTTACGCCCATCGAGGCCCACATTGCGCTGTTGTTCCTTGTTGTGCGCCGCCTGTGTTCTCCATGTAGTATTTGCTGGCGTATCTGCTCTGGTGCCGTGGCAGCTGTGGCTGTGGAGCTCGGCTGTGGCATGACCTTGGCATCGTGAGGGTCCTCAATCCGCCTGTCGGCGCGTCCTTCCGCCGGCCTAACACGCTGCCTAAGCAGCTAACTAACGCTATTTGCGGCCAGCTTGAAGGCGACTTGCTCCGTCAGGCCGGTGATTTGCCACAATTTTCAATTAATTAATCTGCCTTGATGGCCACTTTCGTAATTTTTCCTGTCATTAGCAGGGTTTTCCTGGG
This sequence comes from Drosophila pectinifera, assembly GCA_008042775.1. NCBI lineage: Eukaryota > Metazoa > Arthropoda > Insecta > Diptera > Drosophilidae > Drosophila > Drosophila pectinifera. The sequence continues at coordinate 131,004 of VNKC01002209.1, forward strand.
CATACTGATGTTCCCCGCCAGTTCATTATTTTATTTTTAAATAATTATTATTATTATTTAAATATGTGCGGCGTTTGGCGAATATTTAATTATTGATCGTTAAATCGGTATTTTTATACCCTAATTTTTTTGAAAAGTCGGAGTTTAAAATAACCATAACTAAGCCAAAACAGCCCTAATCTCAATTCGGAAAGCTTTTCTATGTTAGTTAATATTTTATTAATTAATCTGCATAATGACTTTAGAAATATACAACAATAAAATTTTATTCAATTTTTGGAAATTTTAATGATGTAACCCCTTATCAAATTTTGAAAAATCGACAAAAAAATTTTTATTCAATATTTTATTATTAAATAATTCAGATAATTAAGATTTTAACGGCGATTCGGAATATAAACGGCATTTTGCTGTCATTCCATTTTTGGCCAAATTATGCTCTCCAGAAGACCTCAAGTATGCGGATATTTGGGTCCTTAAATTGGCATTTTTATATCATAATTTTTGGACAAATCAAACTTAAGAATATCCATAACTTGGCCAAAACAGCCTTAAAAACAGCGGATCGGAATATATATGGCATTTGGCTGTCATTCCATTTTTGGCCAAATTATGCTCTCCAGAAGACCTCAAGTATGCGGATATTTGGGTCCTTAAATTGGCATTTTTATATCA
>VNKC01002211.1:0-36300 GCA_008042775.1 Drosophila pectinifera
TATATATATATATATATATATAATAATTCAAAGTAGAACTCACCTTTTTCGTAGGTAATTTGACGCTCCTGCTGCCTGGCATTGTCCGCCGCCACCTTGAGCAGGCTCTGGATATTTCTGAGCAGCGTTTCCGTGGAGCTGGCGGGCACGGCAGCATGGGCATCGATGCCCAGGGGACCCAGGGCCAGTCCACCGGCCAAGGCGGCCGCGTCGTTGGCCGCCATGAGGGCCTCGTTGGGGGTCAGAGCACCACCACTGCCGGCGCCAGCCGGCCCATTGGGCACTGCACCACCGCCCACGGCCGCTCCATTGGCCGCCGCCGCTGCCGCCGCCAACTGGGAGTAGTTCAAGGCTCTTTGGTGCTGCAGGGCCGCGGCAGCCGCTGCCTCCGCCGACGAGGGGGAGCCCCTCTGATGCTGGGGCACCACGCCGACGCCGACGCCCACCCCCAAGTGTGACAGGCCCACCGCCTGGTGGTGGTGGGAGGCCGCGTGCTGGTGGAGCTGGTGAGCCGCCGCCGCGGCCGCAGCCGCTGCAGCCGCCGCCGATCCCGTGGACAGGTTATCACGTTCCGTGTCACTCAAATCTATCGGAAGAAACGAGAGGAAAAATCGTGTAAAGTCGATTAGCAATAGATTTTTTTTACGATTAAACTTTTTTGTGCTATCGTGATTTAAATTCCACAAAATATTTATTGTTTTTATTACTGTGGAACGTCTTTTAAGATATGTATCTTAGGAGCTCTTTAATAAATCTTTCTCTTAACTATGACTAATTAATAAATAAGTTTTATTTATGTTACATTTTTATTATCAAGCTTCTTGTCGCTCAAATCTGTCAGAATGGAAACAGAAATTGCATACCAAGATACAAAAATACAGTTAAAAACTCAGTTATCGGTTATCGCACTTTTTTGCATTGCTTATCGCACAATGCATCGCTTATCGCACATCTCTGAATCACTTGTAAAGTTCACTCACCTTCTTCGTCTTTGGCCAGGCAACGGTCATCCACTTCGGACTGATTCTCGTCGCTGAGGTTCTCCTCCTCCTCCTCGTCGTCCTCCACCCCGATGATCCCGCCGCTGCCCACGTGAGAGGAGACGCCGCCGACGCCTCCAACGCCACTGCGGCTGCCCTCGTCCAGGCTACGGGATCCCCCTCTGGGCGGGGAGCCCGCCACCGAATGGCAGTCGCTCCGCTCGCTGCCCGCGTCACAGTTGCTGCCGCCGTGGTCCGTATTTCCGCCGGACTTGCTTAGATTCAGGACCGGACTCTGGCGCGTGGGGGAGCCTGGAACGGGAGGAAGAAATTAAAGTTTAGGATAAGATTTAATATGATTTTTAAACAATTTTAAAGGGGAATTTAGGTATTTAAATTTTTAAATATACTTACAATTCCTGGAGCTCAGATCCCTCGGCTTGATATCGCCGACCATCACATTTCCAACTCGATCCACGACCGCCGAACTCACGCCCATCACCTGCTGGCGCTCATCCGTTCGCTCCTCCCGCAACCGCTCCAGGTGCTTGACAATGTCCTCGTAGGCCGCCCGGCAGTTCTCCCAGATTCCGGAGCGGGCCAGGGCATCCATGTTGGCCGCCGACATGCCAGCGTTCTGGGCGGCGGCCTTCAGCATCTGGCTCTCGGGACGGGCGTGCAGCCCATGGGGCGGCATGCCCGGCGACATGAGAGCCGCCGCCCCTGGATGGTGGGCGTTCATCTGCATGAAGGCCATGTGATTGATGGGCGGCGGATTGTAGCCATTAGCCAGGAGTGGCGACTTTTCCAAGCGGTTCATATCTGGAATGGTTATGAGAAAGAAAAGGGATATTTTACATGAATAAAAGAAGGTAGGTAACCTCTCATAAAGGAGGTATATATATATCCACTCTATTTACAAGTCTGTGAATTAGTATTCATTATTAAATCTACCATTTACAAGGATAATCTCCTAAAATTCCCACAAAAGAACCCCTATAATTTACCTTTTAAGCGCTGATCTATAACAACTTCCCTAGAAGTCACCTTAGTAAATATTTTTAAACTCCTTTTTAGAATATTATATAGGAATAAGAAAATTAAGGTATACTTATATCCACTCTATTTACAAGTCTGTGAATTAGTATTCATTATTAAATCTACCATTTACCTGGATAATCTCCTAGAATTCCCACAAAAGAACCCCTATAATTTACCTTTTCAGCGCTGATCTATAACTACTTCCATGGAAGTCACCTTAGTAAATATTTTTAATTTTCAAATGCATTCCCTGACCGGCTCCGGCCCATCCTCAACAATATTTGCCTTTCATTTTGATGGCTCGCCCAACTGACACCTGTTCTTGTCTGGGTCCGACCCTATATATATATTTTATATGCATATATCTATATATAGCATGTCTATTGTCTGTGCGGCCAGACTAAACACAACAACTAAGAGCGCCAACGCACATGGATAGATACAGATACTTTTGTATCTGGCGTGTGTATCTACGGCTGTCATTTGTTTGCACTTGATATATGTGTGCACATGCCTGTATATGGATATATATGCAGTTAGCTGAACAATTTAGTGTGCCATTAAATGCTTTAACGTTCACTAAATGGCAGAAACTGAAGCAAAATTCGAAATGTAATTAAAAACTTGGCGAAAATTCGTTAGTCCGGGGAATGCAATTAAGCGATGGGGAATGTACGGAGGAAATGCAGTTACAAATTCATATAAATGCTGGCAGCTAGTGCGTGTGTGCACTTTTTTCCTTTATTAATAATGCAATATCACTCAAGAATCAACGCCCCATAATTCACTCAGGGAACCTCTTCTTTATGGCCAAGAATGACGGGGCAGAAAAAGAAACCGAAACCGTTTTCGAAAACCCATCTTCGTTTCAGATGTGTTCAGAAGGCGCCGGCGGCGCATGGTTCTAAAGAAAAAGATTTAGAGATTCCCTTCGATTTGGCTTTTGTGGCCGTTCGAGAGTATCTTTCAATATTGTGCGTTTCGGACACATTAATAGAAAGAGGCGTTGACCAAGTTGTCAGCTTGGCTCATAGAAAAGTGTGTGAGTATGTAAAAAAGAAAAAAATGTAAAATCAATTAAATCGGAGTCCGCGTGTACTTATCATAATTACAGACACAGATACAATTCGAAATTTCAATGAATGCGATTTCCTGTAGCAGTACAAATCACAGTGGAAATCGACTTGATTGCGGCTTAGGCTGCCATTTATCTGTGGCTGGGAACCCAGCCAACCTACACCCGATGTATCTGTATCTGTATCCGTTTCGTTTTTGTTCGTTTGGCAGCTGTAAGCTGTAATCAGCCAACAAGCAGCGACCACAAATCACAAATGGCGGCACCACCGATCATCGCTCGCTGGTGGAAGCACAGAAAAGAAACACTAAACACAGACAGCACTATTACCGGCCGATCCCCGAAAGCAAGTTTTGTGGCCAATCTGCGAATGATTTCATTACCATTCGAATGCGAATTCGTGGCCCCTCTGGCCATGCCACTCAATTGTGTGAGAATTGCCAATTGGCAGGCAGTGGCAAGTGGGAAATGTTTCCTTACAGAGAGAAAAGCAATTTTAGAATATTCAAGGAAATATTTATACCATTTGTTACATTGTAATAGTTGGAAAAATAAATAAATATGAATTATAGTATAGTGAATACCCTAAATTTGACCAGTTTTCATGAAGAAAGGGCACACCTGCATCTGTCTGTTCTAAGGTCACACTGCACGTCTAGAAATTAACGGTTTATCACATATATTATTTAATACAAATTAACATCCTGGTATTATTGTAATATTTGGGAAGATAAATTAATATGAATTATAGTATAGTTTAATACCCTAAATTTAACCAGTTTTCATGAAGAAAGGGCACACCTACATCTGTTTGATCTAAGGTCACACTGCACTTCTAGAAATTAACTGTTTATCACATATTTTAATTAATACAAAATAACTTTCTAGTATTCACAATTTATTTTTAATAAAGCCAAGATAATACCTAGATTTGTATACTTTTCCCAGTGCTTTTGTAAGTTGGAAATCAATTACTTACCACTGATGTGCCCATTTTCGTAGGCATAATCCCCGTTGTCCAGGCGATGCTTTTTCAGCTGCGGATGCTGCGATAGATGAGTGGGCGGAAGGGAAAGCCCCACGGGCCCCCTTTTAGGCGGTCTACCCGGTCTGGAACTGCGGAATTGCAGAGAGTTACTGTTGGGTTGAGAGCAATGGACAATATCCGTGGTATCAGTACAAAAAAAGTCAAATGCCTCAGCACAGTGATCACAATTCAGCATTGTGCTGCTGCATTTTCTTGTAGATTATTTGATTAAATAAATAAAATAGTTAAAAAGTTTAGCCAGTTATCACTTGAGAGATTTTAGAAGCAAAAACAAAGTAAATTATATTTAAATATATTATGAGTTTGTGGGTATGCATTAAACCATAAGTAATTAATTTTGAATATTTTCAAGTGAATCTACTTCCCTCCCTGAACAGTGGGAGCCCTCTCCCTTTATGCCAATAATGTATTAAAGTCAGACCCCTGCAGAATACTTTAATATAATATTGATGTAAATTCCTTAGTTTTATTGGCTTCTGCAGGAACCATGCAATGCGATAAAGAAAAAGTGTGTATTACATTTTTTTAATGGCCTGTCTTGCCGTAAAGTCATCCATCATATCGTAACTATTCTGAGGAATCTCGCTGTTTAATAATTTTCCCCTTCATAGCCCTGCCTCTCCACCCCGAATTGCACTGCCTAATTAAGCTTTAACCAAGTTTAGTGGACACCCCCCGTTGATTCGAGACAAATAAAAAGCCAAAAACGAGAAGAAAGAAAACGTGCTACCATTTTAATTATGTGCCATAAAAAACAGAAACATCAGAAACAACAATAATAATAATATAAAGTGAAGCCACGGAAGAGCAGAAAAAAAGAGTTAAATTATTTTTTTTCTGGTAATTTATGCCTGCAATTGCTGGTATTTGTATAGAAAATATTTAAACAAGTCTTGGGCAAATACTTGACGCAGGTTAAGCTAAATAGTTAACCGAAAAAGGCACAAACATCTTGGCGCAGCGGGTGGAAATTATGGCAAACAAGAGATAAAACCTGGAATTTGGTAACTCGAAACTGAAAACTGCAGCAAATACTACGAGGGGACTGCTGACTTATAATACTTGATCAAATAGAGCACTACCGGCCCCAGCTGGGGCAATTAAATTATGGAATCTTCATTCCATGTTTGCCGCTGGCAAACAGGTGTGTCCCCTTAGAACGCCAAAGCCTAAGACAAAGGCAAATAAACACAGGTAGCAGGTAGCAGTGATCGTTACGAGGCACAGACTATATAGCTACATATGGCGAAATATGAACAATTTGTAATTGTGCGTTCTACGGATAACGATTCTACCAAATATTTACAGTTACATATTTGGCCCCAGCTAATATTTGCAGCGGGATTTTAATTGTGCTCCATTAAACGTTTAATCACAAACAAGCCAGAGATCTGTTGTCTTGGCCTCTTTGGGTCAAATAAAGAAGAGGCTCTCCGCCGTGAATCATTCCGAGAATGAAAACAACAACTTCTCTCCCCCCAACGGGCCAGGTGGCCGGCGAAAGTGTTTTTTGGCTCTAATCGGAAGGCCGTTGGGCCCCACATTGTGACGTGCAAAAATCTGAAAAGGAAAAAAACCCACGACTCGTGCGTCTGTCAGTCAAAATGTACAAATTTATGGGAAGTGAGTTAAAGGTTCTGAAGGCAACACTTTCATTGGAAAGTTTCTGGTTGTTGCTGCGCCACTGACATGTTTGTCTTGTCCTGAAAGTTTCGGCTTCACCGGAATATGTCTTTCACATAGGGTTCGGATAAGATTGGATAATTGGGTAGGGGTTTGCGTAATGGTCAGATGATTGTGCAATATAAGTGACCTCTTTGGCCAGTTCTAGGTAGATCTGGTTCGATGGAAAGTAGCTTATCTGGTTGGAAACACATTAATTAAGTCTTAAACTCTTTTTTATACTCCAAGTAGTTATATATTATTTGGAAGAGTGTATGATAGAGGAGTTAGTTTAAATCAGCCCCTGACTTGCGAGTCATTTAATTCCCTGCCTGGCCTCTGCCTACTCTTGCACAGTATGCACATTGCACCAGTGCGGTAAATTGTATTTTTGGACCTACATTTAACCTTTAAAAATAAATAGTAATTTGTTTCTTACTCAGACAAATGCGCCTCTAAAATGTAAATGATTTTCCTGGCTACCACTGTTCTTAAAGGACAAAATTATGTTCTTGGAATATGTATGCTCTATATTTTAATTAAATTATAAACAATATAGCTTTAATTCATTTTTTTATGATTTTAGATTCAATTATATAAAGAAAAATATAAACATTAAGCTAAATAATCTAAAAACACTAATCACCAACCAATTAAAACAAAAATATGACAAATTAGTCTCAAAGTTAAAAGCAGCTTTTAAGGTATGAAACCGGATAAGCCTAAAAACATAATTTCCACTCACTTAAGCTTTAACAATTAAATAAAATTAAGGCTTAAATGCTGGAACTATAAACTTTGGGCTAGACCAACTGTTATTTGACTAATTTATGCACCGTTGTCACTTGCCGCAAATGTCATTTTGCATTTAACATTTTGCGTTTTTTTTTTTTGCGCAGCGACGGACAAACGTTTAGTCAGGAATAAACAACAATTTGTCAAAATAGTCGCTGTGGCCAACTATGCCTGCCAAAACAGCTATAATAACAACAACCGGAGGAGCAGAACCGGTTGGCCAACACCGAGCCGAAAGCCGAAAGCCAAAGCGGCCCGAACCCCGAACCCCGAACCCCGAACCTGTTTGCAGCTGCCTCCTTCGTTGGTATATTTTTCAATAATCAAGGGATAGCTGAGTTGTTAATTATTGACCTGTGTGTAGTGGAGTATAGCCGGGACTCTTGAGAAACAGCCGCCAAAATATGCGCCAAACTGTGCTAAATGTAAGCCACTCGCAGTTGCATTTCCAGTTGCAGTTGCAGTTGCATAAATCGAAAGGATATGCGGCGGGTTTGAGTATTTTCCAATAGCATATTGGGAGTTGGAGGCGTTGCCGACATTTGTCAGCGAATGGACAGTGGGGCTTCCCTGGGTTTAACCCACAGCCCCCGGGCCTAGGCTGCAAATTGGCAAATCAATTACATTTATGGCCAACTTTGCCACCTTGTGCTGCTGGGGAGCGTGCTAGCCGGCAACTAAATCAATGCAAACCGAGTCAAGTACTCGGCAAACCGACAATTAAATGTGTGTGCCGGCAAAACAATTTCCATATTTGCAATCACCAATGCCGAGTGCTCTCCAGTGGTAGAATTTTAATTGAATTCATAGCCTCAAATTGATTCGAATTCCCTCGCCCCGCGCCAGCCCATGCCATTTGTCTCTAAGCCGACACAGCCGACAACAAAATTCCCAGAAAGAAGCCGGGAAAGCAGGCACCTCGTCTTAACTTGGCGCTTGAAGTTGGCTCGAATTTCTTACTGCTAACAATAAATGTTATTGGAACCAGAAGGCTCATAGTGGGCCTGCCTTTGGCCAACTTTCGCATTCATTGTTAAGTGACATGCAAATGTACGAATGACATGGCATTGTTGGGACTCTGGGCCTTAAACCCATACAGAGGGAGACATGGCTCGGACTCAGTGATACTCTCCGGCTAATTGTGGGCTTTGAGTTAGGCCCGGTGCTTCTCCAAATGATTGGGTACGGAATTGAAGGCAAATTTATAGAAAATTATAGAAGAAAACTAACAAGGCTTCAATAAAAATGAGATTGATTCAGCGGAAACAAGTGAACCTTGAAGTTATTAAGATATTAAAGGCTCTAAAGGCGGTACAAAGAAAATATAAACATATATCTAGCTAAGATGGTAATTTTACTTAAAGAAATGGCTTTATCAATAGCCTATTAAACTATCTATAGCAAAGAAATATTTATATATTTATATAGTTTCTGTCCCTATGAGTTTAAAAACAGTAATCACATTATAAATATTATCTTATAAATTTTTCATCCATTAATACCTATTTCTTTAACCAAATTCCTTCTAAAAATGCAAAAACTACTCCCACATCATTTCCTTAAAATCACCCTCGTTATATCCACATTTTCCTATGCAAATTTCAGCCAAGTCAAATATTTAAATGGAAATCACATGCTAATTGCAAATTTTGGGTGGCCTTCTTTTACCTCCGCCAGTTTGCCTTATAATTTCCTCGAGCGACTTGCGATTTCCCCAAAGACCAGCTCCTATATGTACGTTGCATTAATGCAGATTTCTTGGCAATTGTTTTTGCATATATTGTTATTTTTTTTTTAGTATTTTCCTCACTCACTTCAATTTCAATTGGCGTGCTAATAACTCATTTAGTTCGCAACAAAAACCGAGCAGCGGGCAGAGAAAAAAATAGTTACAAGCATGCCACACAGGCAACAATGGATTTGATGGCTACCCAAGATCGCCCCTTACTTCCCTTTCCTCCGGCCGAAAGGCATCTCATGATGCTGAGAGAATATACATATATATCCCCAGGCCTGCCTTTGGGTGCAGTTTTGTTTTAGGCTCTGTAATTATTATAAAAAATAAATTGAACTATTGTTGCCTCATTTAGATTGAACAGCAGCCGAGGCGGAGGCAGCCACATAGTTGCTTTTGTTACTTGGTTACACTCAATTAAGCTGAATTTGCAAAATGCAAATGCCCCAAATGAAACTCACACCTCAAAAAATAACAAAAACTGCACTCGGATTATTTTAGAAATTTAATATAATTAAATCGAGTTTTTTTTAGTTCCCGCTTTTTCCTTGCAACACTTTTCCGCCTCTCATTTTGACAGCCCGAGGAACTGGGCTCAGTTCAGGTGAGCCGAGTTGATCTCTTGATTGTCAGTCAGTCAGATTGTGATTAGACATTCGACAGTCGCTATTGTGGTGGCTGCCTTTGGATAGCATAAATTATAGATTGTCTGTCTCTGAACAACAAAGCTTTGCATATGAAATTCATATAATAAATCAATGCGCTGTCGTAATTTGTGTTAAGTTATTTGTAATCAATTTGAATTCAAATCTATCGCCGAGGCTAGTAAGATTTATGGGAATATTTTATTCGAACTGCCATTTTTAGCTTCTTATATAAAAATAAGTTAAGGGAATTCTCTGAAGTCCTATGTGCTATATTTTTATATATTTTAATACATCTTCGCTGGTTTTTATTCCTGTATTTATGCGAATATTTTATGCTATCTTCTTGGGTTTCTTTTTTATATAAAAATAAGTTAAGGAAATTCCCTGAGTCCTATGTGCTATATTTTTACCTATTCTGATACATCTTCACTGGTTTTAATATCCGTATTTATGTTAATATTATATGAGATCTTCTTGGGTTTCTTTTTTATATAAAAATAAGTTAAGGGAATTCCCTGAGTCCTATGTGCTATATTTTTATAAATTTTAAAACATCTTCACTATTTTTAATACCTGTATTTATGGGAATATTTTATGCGATCTACTTGGGTTTCTTATTTATATAAAAATAAGTTAAGGAAATTCCCTGAGTCCTATGTGCTATATTTTTATATATTTTAAAACATCTTCACTGGTTTTAATACCTGTATTTTTTAAATTATTTTACCAAATCTAAATCCTGCCTAAAATCCTCTAACCTTTCAAGTTATTCACTTCGCCTCCTTCCCTGGCATTCTCCAGTCGAACAAATTTAACAACAAATTAAACTCAAATGAAGTCAAATCAATCGATGGCTTTTCAATACATTTTAGCCGTTTTTTTTTTGGCGTCCAGCACATTTTCCACTTGGCTCGAGCAATTTGCATAGTTGTGGTTTGCAGTCCAGAGCTGGCACCGAATCGGATCGGTTAGTCTTCGGTGGAGCACGGCTCTAGTCCAATTTAGTGGAAAGGTGTGCCCACCAGCTCAGTCACAACACGTTGTCGTGGCTCATTGGGGGCTCCACGGGCTTCTCTGCCTTTTGGTCCATGCCGCTCGGCGGCTTAAACGGCGCTTTTAAGCCAAGTTAGAGAGCGAGGAGTGGAGACCGAACTGTCAACTGCGATCAAAATCAATTGTTTGCCATTTGCCAAAACCAAATTGACTGAGCCAACTGCGCAACTCACACACAAATGCTGACAAAATTATTATTATTTTTCATACACATGCGAGAGCCCACGAAATGTCAGTGTCAATAATTTGTCGTAATTATGAATACATTACCAAAAAAAATAAAGACTATATAAAAAAGATTATTTAGGGTTGGCTGCCATAGGAGAAGCCCCCAACAAAGGCAAACAAATATAATAAAAAATTATTGCAACGTAAGGAGAATACATTTGGATGAGCTCAAGAGTGTTTTAGAGTGAAAATGATTGAAGTTTCATTATGCAACCAGCTAACATGTTTAAATTATTATAAATTTAACATTATGAATGGAATGGCTTTGGCTATGTTTTTAATTTTAAATAAATTATGCAAGCTCTAGACCGGTTTCAATTCTTAACTCCGCTTCTCTTAAACTCCAAAAATATCCCCTAGAATTATATAATATCTACAAAAATCAATCCACACACCTGTTCCCTCTACCGTTAGCACCGTTAACCCGCTCTTAACCCTTTTCATGCTCTATTTACGTTTATCCAAAGTTTATCTACACTTTTTCTGGCACATCCTTTCGACTTCCGCTCTTGAATGCTCGCCCAATTTCCGTTTCGAGTTTAATTAATTTAATAAACAAATTCTTTTCGCTCTAAAAACTCTCAAGTGTATTAATAATGATAATGCGATCGATTCGATACGTTTTTCTTTTTCTCTTTCTTTCCTTTGAGAAAAACAAATAAAACGAAGTAAAATTTAAAAAAAAAAAGGTAAGTAAGGAGGTGGAGAGAAATTATTGCCATAGTTTTTTTATTATACTTGTGTGTTTACCTCTCTGGTGGCTTGATCGATAGGCATCTGCAATTAAAAAGAGAAGAGAAGAGACAAGTGAGGCAAAATTGTTAAACGTTGTGTGTGTAAGCTTTAATACAGAAAAAAAACAACAACTGCAACGAAACGCAACAAAAAAAATTACGGGAAAAATTCAGGGTACAATTGCTGAAAGGGAAGTTTTCATTGATGGACGCTGCTCTGCTCTGCTCTGCTCCGCTCTGCCTGCATTTTGGCGGGCCAGCGGGTGTGAAAATGCACACGCCCTAAACCCCCCCTTGGCCACCTTAACCCTCCGATGCCGCCGCCGTCGCCAAACAATTTGTAATTATCCCCGGAGAGCGAAGAAGAGAGACAGACTGCGGCGGCCTGCCTTCAGCGGTTTCGCATTTCCCCCTTTCGCTCTCTCGCAACTTGTTTCAATTTAGCGCAAAACTTTTTCAACCTAATAATAGGTTTAACCGCATTTTTAACCGTTCCTCATGTTGGGTCCGGTTCGGTTTTTGAAGCCGGCTATTGGCCATAACACTGGGTCTCTGTCTCACTTCTGGTTCTCTACTCGATTCGGACATAGAGGGAAAAATATTAAAACATTTTTCCAGTCGAAAAATAACTACCTTTTAATAACAAATAAATCTCACATAGTCACTTATATACATTTTTAAATCCTAACTTAACTAAACCCAGAAAAAAACCTAAGTAAAGCTTAAAAGTAAATAATAAAATCCAATCTGAGAAGAACTACCTTTCCGTTTAAGAGAAATTCCTGAATCTAAGGCAAACAAAAATGAATTTTAAGATGTATAACCTTTATTCTATGTGATCCAAATCGGCTACAACTCCTCTACTTAGCTTGCTTATTCTAAATACTTCATTTAACCCTCAAAATAATCCTCTACTTAACTTGCTTATTCTAAATACTTCATTTAGCTCTCAAAATAATCCTATTTTCTTGCTGTGTTCTTACAGCGCATGTGCACTTTGGAGCACACTCCATATACTCCATGTGCTGGGGGTCTTTTTCATAATTAACTAGATGGTTTTCCATCGAATGCATTGTGGTCAGTGGCCAGTCCAACCCGTTCTTCACTGCACCCGGGAACTGTAAACAAAAACGCAGGACTCTCCATAAGCTTACAAGAACCAAACAAAAAAAAGGGCAGATATACAATGGAACCAAAAAAAAAAGGGAATATTGGAATACAAGGTTGCAATCTTTTCAACTGTTGATGTCTCAATGCCGGGCCCTGTGGTTCATAAATGTTTCGGAAAGCTTTTAAGCAGGGGATGTTTAAATATCCATCAAATATTGGGTTACTCTGGGGCGCAATCGGAATATTAGCCTTTAATTAAGTTGGGTTCTTCGGTATATATTTTTATGAACTGCTCTTCAGGGACTAAGTGAGGTTCCAACACTTTGAAACAATGAATTTAGGGGCATTTTTGAGCCATTTAATTTAAGTTTGAAAATAATTCTAAGTGTTTCAACATGTACTAAAAAGCTAGGATATCTTTGCGGAATTTTATTTTAAATTCTATATTATGATTTTGAATTCCTAAAAATTATATTAATAGTAGGTTTTAGCTACCCCATAATATCTTTACAACAAGTTACAAAACGCGTTACCAAGGACAATTGCACTTCCTCGAGGTACTCCCTACTCCAAACTACAAACTAGAACTCCTAGAATCCCCCCAATCTGGGCAATTACAAAAAATATGAAACAAAACCCATTTCTCAGAGCTTTTTCCTTGTCGTTTTTTCCACTCGAACGGAAATGAGCTGACAGGGCACCGCACACGTCAATGGCAGAAAAACATCGGATGGAACAGGAGGAAAGTTGGACGAGGTGGAAAACTATACACCAACTATTGTTAGAGGCGCTCAAAAGAATTACGCAGCTTTCTGGATTGTTAGCAAAGGGGCTAAAAGGGGGCCCCGTTACGTTTGCATTGCGTATTTCCGCCAAATGTCATCGGAAAAGGCAGAAGGCGAAAATGCGAGCCCTAAGTTTTTTGACTACCTCGGGTTAATCGATATCGATGCATAAACTATTTGCATTGTGTCCCCCCCGACCCCCGCGGGGCAAGTGGGAAAATTAAAATGGGGCGGCGGCGGCGGCGGGTGCAACCTGAGTGCGTAAGTTGGCTAAAGCGGAAACAGGAAATGAGAAAATTTTGCAGAGCAAGCCCCGAACTAGAAATGCAACGTTTACACTCTGCGAAATCGGAACTAGAAATGTTGGTAGGAAATGGCACTTTTAGAAACTGAATTTAAAGTAATTTTATATTCTAGACAATAGAGAAAAATATTACTTTAAGAGGAGTGATACTTCTAGCTTAAAATAATGAAATTTGAGTTTAGAAAAAAGCTTGATTGTATATCTATTCAAAATCTATAAAATCTTGTTGAAGATCATAGAAAAATAAATAAGCTGAAATCCTTGTTTAAGTCTACATTCTGTTGTTTAATTATTTTGTTTTAAATGTTGTTTAGCTACTAAATCCTTCTAAATATTTGAGAATTGGGCCACCTAGCCTAGCATAGCATTCGAATTCAGTTTTAAGAATTATTTTCCCTCTACAAACAAAATCAATAAGTTTTAAATGTACAATAAAAATCCTTTACAGTTTTCTGTGAGTTCTAAAAAACTAAAACTGAAAATCAACTTAAGAAATATAAGCACTGTGGTTCTTGTTCGTACCTGGCCGTGGTGCAGTCCCGATAGAGGACATCAAAGTCCTTGCAGCTGAGCAGCTTGCAGCGATTGACGCCCGGCTGGATGGCACCCAGGCCGCGCAGGATTCGCACCTGCTCCACGTTGCACACGAGCGGTACGATGTCCAGGCGCTTGAGCTTGGTGTAGACCGTGTGCAGGCCGCCGACCAGGTGCTTGAGGAAGAGCTCGAAGGCCTGCGGCAGGCAGAGCATCGTCTCGTTGCTGATGATGAAGGCGGCGACCTTCTGGCCGCGGTACTCCACCAGCTTGCACTCGTTGGCGCTGGGATCGGAGGTGGAAATGGGTGGCGGCGAGTTGTACGACCTTGGCGGCACATGGTGATGGGCGGCGGCCATCAGTTCCAGCGGGGAGGCATGATGCATCATCTGCAGGGAGTTCAGCAGTCCCAGCGAATGGGGCGGCAGTCCATGGGGCATACGCGGCGGCATCCCAGCCGGCAGGCCATTCCCGGAGGCCAATCCGTGGGGCGGAGGACTCAGCTGGTGGTGCTGCTGCTGCTGCGCCTGCTGCTGGGCCTGCTGCTGCTGCTGCTGCTGCATCTGCTGCATCATGGAGTGGTTGAGGGAGCTCACAGGACTGACGGCGTTCGGATGACGACTTGGCGAGCTGGCCGGCGAACAGCTTGATCCTCGGCCGGTGTGGGAGCTCCTGCCATTGGGACGATCCTCGTTGGCGCCGCGGGAACTGTTGCTGCCGTCGCGTCCGTTGTGCTGCTGCTGCTGCTGCTGCACTTGCTGCTGCTGCTGGGCTGCTGCGGCCGCTGCAGCTGCCGCGGCGGCGGCCTGCTGCTGCTGCTGGTGGTGCATTAACATGGCCGTAGTGTTCATACTGCCACAGGTCAACTGCTCTAGACTCCTGATCCCGATCCCGATCCCGATGCCGATCCCACTGCCGATATTGTTATTAATCGCGTGCGTCTTGTTATTGTTTCTTTCACTCTGTTCACTTGTCACACAATCCATACTTCATCGTGGCCCACACTTGTTTATTTGTTTCTTTGCCGTTTTTAATTTGTATTTATTTTTTTCTATGATAAAAAATTAACACAAAGTTAGACAGGAATAGGAAAGATATACTGACAGAGAGAGAGAGAGAGGAAAGGCAGAGGCAGCGGCGGAGACTCGGAGATAAATAATTAATGAACTCTTAATTCATTTTTAATTATTTATTAGGCTTCTCTATGCAAATTCTAATCGAGCGAACGAACACGCTTCTTCACATCCGTGAATTGATGGATGTAAATAATAACTCAAGATGGCTAATATACTATATTTAGGTTTATATATAGAAAGTAAAACTCTAGGAAACCATTTTGTTTTATTATAGATACCAAGCTCCTAGAATCAATTTTCAAATATCTTGAGAATATTCGTAGTTTAACTATTGTAAATATTTATGTCTAAACTTTGCCACATTAAAAGCTATTTGTTTCATATTTTAAAATTATGTTGGGCTCCTATAATTTCAGATAAAAACAAAGATTTTGAAGAGCCAGATATTTGTTAAAATACAGAATGTTTGGTATTAGTATATTTGATATATTTTCTATGACTTTATTTGGAAATCGTTTCAAGAAAATGTGGCAAAATGTTGGTAATTGGAAATATTAGTTAATAACAGCTTTTCTTGTCATAAAATAAAAAAAAAAAACGATTTCTTAAGTAGAGATACTTTTAGAATAATTCTCAACGAATAATTTATGGTTGATTAATCATAAAAGATTGATTATCAGTCCTTATTTTGTAGATTCCATTTTCTGAAAATGTTTTAAACTTTAAATCCAAGTTAAGGGTTCAATATAAGCTTTTGTTCTTAATATTTGCAACTCAAAATATTTCTAAACTCTGGTCAGCTTTCTATTCAAATTATTTTGAAAGTTAAACAATACTTTTTTTTTAATATTTAAATTCCAAATACGATATAACCCTATCTAACTAAAATGCGATATTTTCAAAGAACAAAAATTCTGGAAATTTGCATAGAAAAACCTATTGCTCCCAGGCCTGCTTGCTTTTGATTTGAAAAAGAACATAGATTTACCTTTAACAGGGTTCTAAGATAATTCTAAAACTGAAAATCACAGTCAACACAGACACTCGCGCACTTGGTTTGTGTTAGAAAATTTTCGGATCCGAATTGCTTTTGAATATATTTCGAATATATTTTGGGTTGTGAATTGTGATTCGATTTCGCGTGATTTCGAATATGCGGAATTTGGAAAACGATTGCGAATGCGGATCCGTGTGCCGTTTTCGAGTACCGTACCGACGGATTGTCACTGAGAGATTGAGAGATTGAGAGATGCCAGCGACTCTGCTTTCACGGCGACTGCGGCGACGGCGTCGCTGCCGGGCTCTCTTCTGCTGCCCTCGTTCCCCTTCCCTTCGCCACGAATACGAGAAATCAACGAAACGAATTGCATTCGAATGGGAATCGACTGAGAGCGAGATGGGGCGATGCCGGCCAGAGCGAGAGAGCGCCAGCGAGCGAGTGTTATTTTTTTAACCCACCCACACACAGACACACACACACAAGCACGGAGAGAGGACAGGGCCGAAGCGTTACCGTTATGTACTGCAAGAAATGCGCGCGCAAAAGTTTTATTGCATTACCTTCGCTTACGAATGACAAATTCGAAATGAAAGGCGAGCCAAATGTGTTTCGATTCGATTCGTTTCGTACTTTGCGACGCCGCCAGCCACGGCAGCGACGGCGGCAGCGCGGCAGCAGCAGCAGCAGGAAGAATAGCTGTGTGTGTGTGTGTGTATGTATCTGTATCTGCGATTGTGCAAAACCAGAATACGAATACGAATACGAATACGAGTTACGAATGTTTGTTGCGTCTCGCATTACGAGCGCACACATACCCGCTCAAAAAGGGGAGTGGTATACGATTGATGGCTCTGTGGGCGTGTGTGTGTGCAACCCCAAAAAACACAATGACAAACGTAATAAAAAGACACATACAATCCACTCCCAGGACCTGCTGCTCTCTTTCTCTCTCACAAGCTCTCTTTCGCACATTTGTTTTATTTATTTTTTCAATTCAATTCAAATCCTCCCTCTCCCTCGCTCTCTCTCACCACCGAATAACATTCTACATTTCATTTGCGTTTCAATTTCATTTCGTTTCAGCTTGCCTCTCTCGCTCGCACTCTGGCCGGGCATGCGGCCATCTTGCTCGCACGCTCAGGTGGGCTGCAACCAATAAACATGAGTGAGCAGCATATTTGCATAGTGTGTGTGTGTGCGAGAGAGTGAGGGAGATGCATGTGTGTGAGTGTGCTTGTCTGCCCTCCCGCTCACTCCAATGGCCGTCGCCTTATATAAACAAATGACAATTGTTTTGGCATTTTCTGTTGGTTTCCAACCCAAAGTAAATTAAAATAAATGCATTGCAGGAAAAAGCAAAGGAAAACAAAACAAAAAAAGAACGAAGAACTGCGATTACTTGGAGTTTGCGCAGCTGATTTTGCCATTTGGCTTTGGTTTTGCTTGCAATTTGCATTTTCTTATTGGAAAAGCATTTTAATTTCAATTAAAAAAGTAAATGACAAAGTTTCAACGAATTAAAAAGTGAGACAGAGACGGCCCGAGAGTCATTGGCCATCTCTTTCGCACACCATCTGCCGCTTTCTGTGGGGGTTTTTTGTCAACCGTTATTTTCCGTTTCCCATTTCGTTTCTGCCGTTTATTTGTATTTCTTTGCAGGACATTTCTGCTGCTTCTTCTTTGGCTCTTTTTGTATGTTTCTGATTCAGAGGAGAGCGGCACGAGAGAAGGCGGAGGGCCATCTCGTTCGCACTCGTGCGGGTTTTTTTTATTCGCCCGGGGGCGTTCGTTTCTGGTATTCGTTTCGTTTTTCGGATGCTTATAAATAGCATTGCTTATAAATTCTGGTCTCGCACCTTTGCACCTCCACACACACACACACATACTCCGCATCGGATTCTACATATATACGACACACACATTGTATATCCCGTTAATGCGATGGGTGTGTTCGCCTCGCTCTGTCGTTCATTTCTCATTTTTTCTATTATTTGTCTTCGTTGTTACAGTTCGTTCTGCGTTTCTTTTGACGATTGAGAACCAATCGCATTTCTCCATTTCTCTCCGATTGTTCCGCACACATACATATAGACTGCGTCTTTACGTATGTATGTATTTATGTATTGTGTTTGCACACGGCATATGTATGTACGTTTGTATGGATGTGTGTTGTATGTACGAATTTTTCTTGTTCGCTTCGTTTTGGGGTCTTTCTTTTTGTGGATTCCCCTTTCCACTGTCTTTTCAAGTTGTTGTTGCTGAAGGAATATTGATGACGGCTAAAATTCGATATAAAATTGATTGCACATTTGGAGGTTCAAAACCTTTTCCGGAAACTGTATTTACTGAAAATATGCACACATTACCAAAAGTACCTAAAAGTTTCAAAACTACTAAGATGTCTCTTTTGAAATTGAAGGGACAGCACTGAGAACTAAAAATTAACAACAAATTAACAATTATTTATGTGAGAATAAATATTGTTGAATTTTAAATATTTTACGTATTCATAGAAAAATCAAGAGGACATTATTACACAAAGTCTTTGCCATTCCATTCAAAAAAAAAAATAAAAAAATATTTCTTTTATATGTATTACCCTTATTTGTTACCAAGGTTAATGACGACTCTGCCGATTTCTTATTTTCAGTTATTAATGACAACGATGCTAATTGCTCTGCCCCCAATGCAGGAATATTCATACTCTTCTTCTTTTAGAAATGTTTTTTTTTTATTCTCTTATTCCTAGTTCATAATTTTTTTTTTATATATATAATTTTTTAATTATTATCTTAGCTCATCTTATCGTTAACCCTATTTTAATTTAATCATGTGTTCATCGTTGATCTCCCAATAAATCCCATTTTAAGATACTTAGCTCAATTTTAGATATATATATATATATAAATATGCATTTATTTATCGTTAACCCAATGTTCATAATATTAATTTGTTCATAAGTCTTAAATCACTTGTAAATTAATACACTTTAAATATTGTATATTGTATTTTAAATACATATAAATACAAATTAATATTTAACGGTACATATGGCGTATACGTGATATTTACTGGTAATGGAAGGTGGAAAACTTTAATGAGGTTGAGAACTTATATAAGGTTGAAAGGTCTGATGAGGTTGAGAACTTAAATATGGTAGAAAACCGTGCTAAGGTTGAGAGCTAATATCTGGGACTGCACTGCTTTCTTAAACCTCATCCAACTTCTCAACCGTATCAGAATTCTCTACCATATTTTAGTTCTCAACCTCATCAGAGTTTCTAACCTTCTCCACCCTAACTTATTCATTCAAGTGTGACCAGTTACCATGGAGGAGAATATCCCTCTTTGACGAAATTCACCATAATAAATGGAAAACGAGCACACTGCCTAGTTTATTTTTCTTTCCATTTTGCACGCTTTTTCTCCGTCTGTCTGTGTCGGGTCGTTCGTTCGGCTAGTCAAAATTAAGATTTACCAAATTAGCAACCAGGAGTGCGCAGCTACAGCGGAAGCGAGGGAGCAGCAACTGGACGGCAAATAGTGACGAAGAAAGCTCCAGAAATTGTCGAAATTTTTATCGTGGCGCGCGTGTTGACACACACACAGCTACAGCTGCATACTAACATACATACGTTACGTGTGTGTGCATGCGTGCGATTGTCGCAAAAGGAGAAAGAAAAGTGGGGAACAAAGGGGAATTGACAAATAACAAAGTTTGTTGGCCACTGGACTTCCCTCCCGATTGCTTTCGTTGTTGTTGACACTGCTGATATTGCCAGTTGTCAAATCTTCTAAGTTGCACCGCATGGACGAGGAAGTCATTGAAATCAGCGATAGCGAAGAAATGGACGTGGAAATTACCGCCGAACAGCCGGGTGTCGTTGGCGTCGATGCCACCGACGATGCTGCACCAGAGGAAATTGTGCCCAAGGACGCGGCCACGTGAGTAACAAAAAAAAATGCAAAAAAGAGTCCCAAATGACAGTTGTTGTAAAACTGCCAGATAACAGTCTCAGCTGAATATATGTCAATGCAGTTACTCTGAAACTGTAAATATGTTTATGCTAAATTCGATTTAATTTAATGTGATTTTTGTATATGCACGCTGTTCTGGACAGTGTGTGTTTATTGCAAATATTTTTAAAACAATAACCAAAAATACAACATGTATTTTCCGAGTTAGTAATATCTTATGTTCATAAATTATACATAACAGACACCGCAAGTCAGTGCTATTGACAGACAATGTCAAACTGTTGCGATAACAGCAAGGTGTGAGAGTGTGTTTGCATTGCTGTTTTATGTAATCTGCTCAAGTTTGCTCTATTTCTATCTCTATCCCACCCTTCCTGCTTTGCCCCCTCGCCATCTCCTTGTCGCACCAATTGACATGGTCATGGGCAGCAGCCAAACGTAGCAAATAAATACTGTATACAAAAAAAAATTAAAACGTCAGCGGAGACGCAACAGCGACGCCAACGCACACGCCCTGCTGCAGTTACAGTGGAGCTTCTATATGAAATTAATGTTACAATATGAACATTTACATATTCTTTAAGTTAACATAAAAATGGCCAACATATAAAGAGAGTACTTATATTTATTATATCAATTTATTTCGATATTTAATTAAACATAACAAATAAAGATATTTATTAAATTTTGAAGCTGGTGTTTGAGTGACAGCCAACTATTCGATGTAGGCAAGCTCCACTGTAATGCCTTTGTTGTTGCTAGGTGCTCTTGGCTTTGTTCTTGCTGGAAACTGGTTTTACTTTCTGCCAACTGCCCAGGGTTTTTTCAGTCTTTGTGGGTGTGTCTGTATGTCTGTGTGTCTGTGTGTCTATGTGGGCACGTTAAGTTTTGAAATTCAAGCGTCTTTGATTTCACAAGCATGGCTTAAAGCCACAGTTTGGTAGCCACTGTTTGCTGGAAAATAACATAATCTTATAAATGTATTAATTAAAAACAATATAAATAATTTTAAGCAATTTACAATTCACAGCTTTTACCCCATGGTGTTTTGTGGTTTTGCCCCTCAAATGTTCAGCCCCAAAAACTTTATTTATCATTTATCTTGCGCACATTTTTGCAAATTTGCCAACATAAACAAATATAAATTTGTCTTCGCCACGCTTCATTTACGTTTGTATTTTTTCTTCCCGTTATATGCACAAAGAAAAGCTTTGGAAAAACCAATAACAAATCGGACTAGAATTAGAATTTCCATTTGCATGCATTAAAAAGTTGTTTTATATATTTCCGTGTTATTATAGAATCGAAGTTGATACTCCAACAAATTTTACAGCTTTAAGCTGTGGTAGCGGCAAACATACTTTTGGAAAATCAAGTTTTTTGTTTTCCAAATTGGATTTGTTTTGGGGGTGCACTTGCTCTATTGTTTATTACGTTGTTTCCGCTACAATTTGCGTCATTGGTTGTCGGTTCCTGTGAGTAATAATAATACATATATGCATATACATATAATACATATTAATAGATAAGATTTGCGGGAACAGTCGACGGGTGATTGATTGAGGTAGAGAGACTTTTTCGTCATTCGGGTTTATTATAGTTTCCGACCTGAAGAACACTGACCTGAGCAACTTTCAAAGTCAAGTACAGTCATCGTCGAAACAAAGACAATGCCAAAGAGTTGGCAAGCAACCTACACAGAACTTGAAAAGCTGGCCAAAATTAAAGTGTGAATGAACCCAAGCACAGCACCAGCGTTTTGGCTTTGAAGAGGAGGCCTTCAACTATTACAGTTGAACTTCTCTAAATGGAACGTCTGGAGCTAAACTCAAGACTGGAAATATATTACAAATTCCCAACTATATAACCTTAAACTCTACTTACTGTGGCTTACACTGAGCCAAGATATAAAGGTATCTACTGTATCTAATTTCCATTTACTAATTCCATTTCCTTTCCACCTGTCTTCTTCTTTGTTAAGCCAAGTTCGGGTTCAAGGACTGCCACCAAGCGGAAAAATTTCTCTTGTCTGCCGAAACTGACTCATCCCCACGAGGGGCAAAAAAGATGTTTATTATAATTTTTGTTGTTTGCACTTACTTGGAAACTTGATGATGATGCTGTGAGGGAACCCGTTTATACGTCTCGTGTGTGAGTCACCCCGGCGTTAAATTAGAAATGCTGACCTCGATAAATGGAAGAAATTTCCCATTTACCCTAAGTAGGTAGCGCTGAATTTTGTAACACTGTTGCAGCAGCATCACTTTATGGATTTTATCTGTGCCATCAGGTGTAAGCGAAAGGTGGAGGCTGTTACTTACACCTGTATAGGAACAGGTTCAACATCTAAGCCCTGCCAAGGTCAAGGTCATTTGGGTGTGGCAGTGAAAGGTCAGGGAAGAACGCTTGTTGAGTAATATTTACAGCATCAGTACATTACTACATTTAATATTTACATTTAAATTTAGATTAGAAATAACTAGATAGAATCTCCTTAAAGAAAATTTAGTCAAGTTTTTGTATGGCTTTATTGTAGTGCAGAATTACATGGAATTATAATATAGTACAACTAAATAATGACACATTTTCTAAAGTTATCTTTTAACAAATTAAGAAGATAGTAAACCTGTTAAGCTTTAAAGTTATTCCGGTTTTAATTGCAAAACTTTGACGATTGTTTACCAGCTTATTCTGGCCATGGAAAATACCAATCACCAATCTCCAATTATTGATGCCAAGCAACAATCAATCAATTCAATTTTTAACACTCAGATCCACTTAAAATAATGACTCCACACCTCCTAATCCAAATGTCAAACTGTCATTATCCATAAAACAACCTTCAACTCGAAGCCAAACTAAGGTTTGCGAGTCACTTTATTACCGTTTACTATAAACCAAGAAAACAAAGACTGCAATGATTTTTCTGTAAAAGTGCTGTTAGAGTTGAACTTTGGTGATAAGATTACAGCATTTTAAATACATACATTTAGCTGGGTTTAGCTGATAAGCAAACTGGTAAATATAGCTGATTAATGCTGAGTTTACTTTAGGTCAGTTTTGAGTTGCTTTTATAAATGAATGCTCAAGGTTTATTTGAATAGTGGAAAATTACAAATATTGTTTATTTAAAATTCTAGTTCGTTTTTATTGTGTCTCTTTTTGTATCGCTTGTAAAACAAAGTTACTCTCCTAAAACCAAACAAAATCTGTTGCGCTATAAACTTTCCATGGGCACAGTTTGAACAGCGCTTTGTTCTATTTTCTGGCCCCAACAAAGTAAGTTGCTAACGTTTTCAGGGCTTCAGACACTCATGTCAAGCTCGTTTTGACCCAAATTCAGTTTCCTAACTTCTTCCTCGTTTTCAATGTTGCCAATGCTATTGCGTTGGCCAAACTTTTGGCCAATCGACACGAAACTCTCGGCCAACTTCGACCAACTTCAGGCAATTAGCCATCAACTATGTAGCTCTCGAAAAAAACCATTGCTTGATTCCAGGCAAAGTGGGTCAATTAAATTATTGATTCGACACGAGCCGAGAAAATAGCAAACAAAAAAATAGTTGTCGAGTAAGCATAAGAATATAAAGTCGCATAGGCGGCACAATTTGATGGGTATCTCCATGAAAAATTCCTCATTGTTCCATGTACAATTTTGAGTGGCTGTGGAGACGGATGTTGTGGGCTTCTGTGAAGTGGCATTCGCTTGAAGACAATAGGAATATCATCGAATTACGTAATGTCCAACATGTGGGGGCTAGAGCATTAAGCTTTTTTGTTGGTCAGGTAATTTATCAATTAAGTTTAAGATTATACAATTTGTGTGTCTCGAGAACTGTGCGCATGTCCGAAATGGCGAGTGATCAAGGTCAGTAAAGATGAAGATAAAACACATTTTAAAATCATTTAAAAAGGTGTTTTATTTACCTAATTTTTCAATGTCTCTTTAAGGCTAAAGTTTTTATCTCGTCAACTCTTTTCTTGAGCCGGAAATCACATTAATAAACCACTCAAGTCTTATCACTCTCATATCGTAAACGTTGAATTAAATGCTTTGCAAAATTGTTCAATTTCTCCGATACAAAACCAGATATCTCCCATGGATCATGTCAAAAAGCTTAGGCAGCTGTCATCTGCAACCCATGACAGTTTCCCGCCTTGTCTTCCCTTATCGGTCTGGATCGAATCTCGAAGCCAGTTTAGCCAGTCTGTAGCCGCCTCTAAGCTAGTTTTAACACACTTGTTACACACAAAAAAAAAACTTTATAAACAAGTAAGAAAGATATAGTTGAGTGGGGTCGACGGTGAAGTTCTCCGAGACAATAAGTTCGATGGAACTTTAAAAATAATGTAAAACTAAAGAATAAAACTAATTAATTAATTTTAGGCCTTCTCGCCAATTTGAAACCACGGTTTGGAACTCGACTAACCATCTAAGATGAGTGTAAGCGAGATGGAGTCGGAAGATTACAACCTTATTGCCTAATACCTCCTCTGTTTATCACCCGTTTATTCTGAATTTTTTTTTGAGGATGTCTACACAAATGTTACGTTACCAAATTTTATACTATAGCTTTGTTATAGTATTTTTTTTTTTAATTATGGAGACCGGTAGTAAAAATGAAAATATTTTGTTATTTTGTATCATTGATATTTGGACAAAAATATAGTTTTAACTTTGAGTAATATAATGATATATTTTTAACTCCCAAGTTATTTAACATTTACTGTGTACCGGGTAAGAGAGCCTGAGTGCATTTGCTTGAGGAAATCTGAGAGTGGGAGTGGTACTGCCATTTCTTTCTCTTACATTTGGGAGAGGAGCCAGCAGTAGGTGTTGGCAGCTTGTAAATTAGCACTCAACTAGATGGTGCCATTTAAGTTTGACGGTAATTGGCAGCTCATAAGGTTTTAGAGGAATCTGGTTCACAGTTGTGTAGCTACTGCATTGCAGCATTATCTCTTTGTGGCTTCGATATTATCTCGGCAACTCGGGAATTTCTCTGCAAATTTCGAAGCTTTGTTTCGTTTTTTGTTCGTTGTTGGTTAATTCTCTTTTGTTGCTCACTTGTGGTTTTAATTGCTTTGTTTCTGTCTGTGTCTGCACTTTCACTTGGTTTTGGTTTCAGCGTTTTATTTATATACCCGGTACCCGTAGGGTATAAGGGGATAATAACTTAATGCAGACCGACAGACAGGTAGCTTTTACCCCATAAAGTATATATACTTTTGATCAGCGTCAGCGGAGTCGATATAGCCATGTCCGTTTGTCCGCAAAAAATAACACATCTATGAGACTATAAGATTTAGAGCTACCAAATTTGGTGCCATCATTTCTATTTGTTGTTTGTTTCAAAAATTGGCCTGGCATACCTCTGAATAAGGGATTTCTCTTTTAGTTTGATGCAAATTGCTTTGACCACCGGGTATCTCACAGTCGAGCACATTTTCTTACTTGTTTTGCTTGAGGTTTTTCCAGGTTTTCCATTGCAAAATTGGAATGCACTTGTTGCAGCTGAAAGTGCACCTTGGAATTGCACTAATCTGCAATTGGAAATGGCCCAATTGCATTGTGAACTGTAACAAATTGTTGTGGCTAGTTTGTGGGTTAGTTTAAAATGAGCGAAACTCTGAGCTGCCACAACTTTCTTCCTGTCTCTTGTTGTTCATTCAGTTCGTTCTCATTTTTTTTGTTTCTCCATTTTGGGTTTTATTGAAAAACATTAATTAAAAACTGACAGCCAGCAGACGATACGGACACCACACGCCTTCACATCGACGGCTATATGGTCTTATATCTATATATATATATACGGTTTCTGTGTATCTGTACGCTTATTAATGTTTGTTTTCGTTAACAACGGGAAGTGCAATTGTCAGGAGAAGAAGATGCCCAATAAAAATGTTTACCAGAAACAAAGAGAACGAAAATGTAATAAATACAACGAAAAAACGAGTGCAATCACGTTTAAATGTTTTTGAGGATGGTTTTAAACTCTTAAAAAGGACGTTATTTTATTTTATAAATATATTTTCTCTTATTTGAAAGAATACTAAGTACTATAATACCCTTTAATAATAATAGCCCTTTTAAACTTGATTAATAATTACACATTACGTTTAAAATTATGTTTAAGATATCTATAATTACTATAAATATTATTTTATTTATTTATTTATTTTAAATTACTATTTAAGCTACCTCACTTTAATCATTATTTCTTAATCATCCTTTTGACTTTAAGTAGTATTATAAACATAAAATCATTATAATTTTTGATAAACATAATTTTAATGTTTCTCTGAACATTTTAACATTCATAAAACTAATTAATTTTTGTTTATTCAAACAAGCATAGTTCTATATATTTTTGATAGTATTTATTAAGTTTAATTTGTTCAGACAAGCATAATTCCTATTTAATTATCACTTGCCAAGATCTCTTTGATTGCAACGCTCTCTTCACGATCGCTCTCCCTCTCTGAGACTCACTCATCGTTGCTTTCTCTGTCCCTGCGCCGCTCTTCCTCTCTCAACTCTCTCCGCTCGTTGCGCTGCAATTGCCGCTGGCAGAGGAGAAGCGCTGCTCTTCCCACTCAGTCACAAACTGCAGCGGTGCGTCGATCGACGTAGTTTTTCCGCGCTCGTCGCGAAAATTGTGGAAAATTCTCAAAGGGATAAATTTAAATATAAATAATATATATAAAAAATAAATTCCATTCGAACTTACGTCTTGAGTTTCTTGTCTCTCTCCCAAGTCAGAAAAAAACGAAAAATTTCGGCTGTCAATAATACGATCAAATTAGTCTGTATTATTTGCTATGAGCCAAAAGTGTGTCAGTTTGACTTTAACTCAACAAGCCCCGACGACGGAGAAGACCGCGCATAGGATAGAATAGAAGAACTAGTTTAAATCGACGACCCAATACCTTTCTATATGGACACCAATAGTTTGATCAAAGCCAGCGGAAAATCCAGCCATAGCTATATAAGTCCCCAGCGGTCCTACATCGAGCTGAATAAAATGTTTTAGTAAGTTTTTAAGTTAAATGCATACTAAAACAGAACCCAAAGTGCAGCAAGAACCAAAAATAAAACGAATATAATTTCGTTGTCGTTGACCGAACTAGACATATAGCAGCGGCGGAAATTATAGGAACACTGGTATAGCTAATAATAATTAAAAAGGGTCAATAGTTAAAAAAAACGTGATAATTAACGCTTACATCTTAAGGGATATGACTGCCTTTATTATTAAAATAAAAAAATTAAAATAAAATTACAAATTACAAATCATTTAATTATTGAAAATCCACAGTTGACTAAAGTAATTTAAAATTATTTTCATTTGATTTCTTAAGACCTTGTAGAACCACTATTTTTTTAAAGATAATTGTAAGCCTTTAGTGCGAGTCTATATATATTTTTGTGTGTTTGGGTGTCGTCTGGTTTCGTTTTGCATACTCATTTATCTTGATCTCTCTTTTTACCTCTACCTCTACTTCGCTTTCCCACAATTGCCACGTGCAAAGGCGTTGAAATTGGAAATCAATTGATACAATCAGACACTGAAATGGGTTGAATAATAATACTAATACTACTGACGAGTTCAAGAACTAAATATAAATAGGTGTGGTTGCACAAAATTATAAAAATAAATACAAACCTGTAGGTACTTATCGCATTGATAGGTTTCTTGGAATAATTTAATGGAATCAATTACGATAAGAAATATATGTTAAAAAATAGTGACAAACCAATTGGAACAATTCAATGGAATCAATATAATTTCGATAAGAAATATATATGCAAAAATAGTGACAAACCAATCAATCTATATTATTTAATTATCAGTAATGTCTTTATAAATGTGCCTTAAATAAATGTAGTTTATTAGAAAATTTCAATGGGTATCTCGGAATAATTTTTGTATACCTTATTCTGAAATATAGGAAAATTTCAGTTTCAATACAATTTTACAAATTTAATTTTTATTTTTATTTTAGATGAGCAACGCTTTTATATCTTTGACTTCGGTGATTCAGCTCAACACTTAGCCTTTTTCACAGCCTTTGCCCTTCACACACTTTTTTCGCTCAAATCCCAGAAAAGAGCATTGACCAATCTGATTAAGGCAAAAAGAATAAAGCAGCTATATACACTTGAGCAAAAATAATATAAGATTCAGTAAGAAAAAGCTGAATACATATCTTACTCTCAATTTAAGTGATAGAAAAAAAAATAAACCACACACCACAAATTAAAGAAATAAATAAGTCACAGATTTTCTTACTAGGAAAATATTTAAAAAATAATAAAACCTTTAAATTGTTGCTAAAATAATTGATATAATTTTTGTCCCTGTGTCAACACAAAAAGCCACATGTGAAAGAAAATCTTTGCGGCGCTTCTCAATCTCTTTAAAATGTCAGAGCCCAACTGCCCCAACTGGGCTGCCAAATGCAATGTCTCTCGACCATTTCCCCCTCGCCCCGAGACATCTCCGTCCTTTCTCCTGGGAGAGTATTTAAAGGGGGTCTCTTCTGGGGTCTCTTGGCACATGTGTTGCCCCAACATTTTTGGGTAGCTAAGCTTTGGCATCTGGCACATTGAGGTCGCCGGCGCAAATTCTTTTCCAAAACAAAAAAAAAAAATGTTAAAAAAAAATTGCAGCATGAGGAAAATATGTACAATACATGGCTACCGCACTATAATTTCGGTTTTTGTGTTGTCTTTTTAGTTTTTTGCTATTTTTTTCGAGCTGGGTGTGTCGTTTATTGCCCCGACATAAATGTTTTTATGCCCTGCCATTGTTGTTGTCGCTACTATTATCTGCTGCTCATGTTGCTGCTGCTGTTGCTGTTGCAGTTGCAATGCCCGTTGCAGTTTCAGTAGTTTCAGTCGCTGTGGGCGTGCAGATTGTGTTTAAATTGCAGTGGCATTAAATTTTGCATGCATTTTATTGCAGCTCCACTGCGGCAGGCAAACAAATGACTCACATGGGTAACCCCCCATACAATACCCAGAGGTAACTCCCTCCGTGCCGAAATGCATTTCCAGTCAAGAATTATGGGCCACTGTCGTGCCGAGTGCTCCTGTCCGGGGATGCCTTCTGTCTCCTCTGGGGGATAGTTAAAATTATATGTTTTGGGGGGACACGCACACAATTTGGCTGCTCTTTTGGTAACATTTTTATGGGCCACTTTCAGTGGGAGAAAATTGCATTTCTCAAGCTTATGATTTACGGTTTGTTGTCTTTTGGGGCAGTTTGGAATTTATTTCGGGCTAGCTGCAGAAATTATGTTGCTTATGGCATTCGCTTAAATTGTAGCCATAATTGCATTTGATACTTAAATTTTGTTCAATTTAAATTTAAGCAGAGTTGATCTTAACGACAAGATGGGCCAAGATCGTTTATGCGCCATTGTGCATTCTTCTCAAATGATGATTTTGCTTTGTACGTTTCTCTTTCTACTAGTTTCGATAAATCACATATTGATATATATAGCTATATGTATCTTAAAATCACTCTGGTGTTTATCTGAAAGCTTTAAACTAGATCCAGTTGATGTTAGCTGGTTTCTCTAGTAATTATGAATAGGTTCGTATGACTTTTGAGTGGCTAAAAAGATATCATGAACATAATATAGTCATTCAGCTTGACATCTCTTTAAATGATGTAAAACTCTCTAAGTATTTTATACATTTCTATATCTCTATACCTCTATACCTTTCTATACCTCTCTATACCTCACTCTAAAAGGCTCTCTTATGCAATTGCCATTTCAATCCATCACACTTATCTAATAGGCCCATTCTTTATCTGTCAACATCCAATTTAATCGGACTTTAAGCACGTGTCCAATAGGTATAGAGTTAAGAGCAAACATTTCGCACTGTCATAAATCCCGATGACATACGGACGTTTGTATTTATATTACTGTGTGCGCCATAAATAGAAAACAACTGACAACTGGCAGAAACCTAACCATTTCCCCAATGCAAACACGAGCGAATGGAATAATGGGTCGGACAACGACCCAAAACTAGGGGCCATAAATTCAATTGAAGCAAGTGTCAATAGAACACGAACCCATCCGTATACAAGTGTTCTATTACTATAGTGATGATGATGATGATGATGGTGATGATGGTGGTGGTGGTGGGATTGTGATGAGACAACAATCAATTATGTATTTTATATTGTTGGCATTAGTTCTGAACCCACACTTCTGCAGACAATGGATAGCAAGCTCTGTCTTGGCCACTGTGGAAAACATTTTTCAAATACACAATAAAAAAATTATTCAATGCAATAAGGAGAAGGTATAAGATCAGAAATAATTATATAAACTTGGGTACTTCGTCTCACTTTAATTTAATGCCTTCATAATACATTTGAAGTTTAGTTTACATTCAAGTCTAAGCGTTTTCTTAAGTTCTTTTCGTTGTCATGTTCTGTAAACTTTAGCCCATTATTCTCAGTTCCCCAAACACTTCTCAAACTCCCAGCAATTTGGCTTAAACTTTGAAACCGACACAGACAACAGAGGCTAAAGTGAGGTTCATTAACTTTGTTATACCTTCTCGTTTCGCCTTCACTCCTTCTCTGTAGGATTTCCTCCTCTTAAGCTGGCTTTTCTTTTATTTATTGGAAACATCTGCTTATTCACTTAAGCCTTGGGCGAAGAGCCAAGTCGGTTTTTTGTTCTATTCGCATTCGCTCCCTTTATTTTCGGCCGCCATTATGTCTGCACAGCATTTCCGGTTCACGCAGTCGGGGGCATACACAAAAACAAATGCAGCCCGCATTGACCTACTGTGCGTGGTCCACGTGAATCAGACATTAAAGCACAGTGGAACTTCCATAACATAACCGTAAAGGATATAAGTCTTCAGGTGAAGAAGTCACTAGGGTTTTTAAAACACTTTGAAAGGTGTATAAAAATATGCAATTAAATGTTTAAGGCACCAGATTTAATGCAGTTTTATTTTTGTTACATTTTTTATTATATTATTTCATATAAACCTATAAAATCCCTGAATATTCTATTAAATTTCAAGCAAGACAAGGCTGCCACAGAAATCGCTGTGGATTTTAAGTTAATTAAAATGGCGCCCAGAATATTAAGGATATAAAGGGTCACTAAACGATATTTGTTTTGGCTGGGAAAAATTTCGACCAAGGGTATATGCACTGTACGCAAACATGGGGCGTGTGTGTGTGGGGTTTAGTATCTGTGTGCGGGTCTTGCGGCAAGCAATTTCAACTTGTGGCAGGTCATGTCCGCTGCCCACTTCTCTGCTCACTCGGTCGGTGCTCAATGGTGCTCCTCCCCAACCTTGTTGTGTTGGGTAAATGGGTAAACTATTTGATATGCGCTTTCCCGACGGTCTGTTGACTTTGTGGCTGAATAACGTTAACTGAAGTGGAATTTGTTTGCAGCTTCAGTTCAATTTCAGGGAGAATTATATAAAAACACACTGGTTTTTGTTAAAGAAAATTTTTGAACATATATACTATTAAATATTTTTATAACTTGTATTAAAAGCTCAATATATATTATTATGATAAATAATACGCGATATTTTTTATTGTTAAATATAGAAGAGGTATCTAAATATGTTCCTCTTTACAATTATATTAATTATATATATTTCGTTGAGTTAGATATTTACTAACTCTCCAAAAATCCCTAAAAATAAACCCAAACAAATGGGAAATTTATATTTGAGTGGTTGGCACTATGGAAATTAATTTGTTTTTACCTCTTCTAAGCTCCCTAAAGGGCATTTCTTCGTTTTCCTTGGCATTGCCAGAACTTTCCCTATTATTATTGACCAACAAATGGCTGTGAGATGGTGAGTAGCATTGTCTGGCGTATCGTTGGAGCCACCTGCAGCGCGGGGCTTTCCCCCACCCACTGCTGCTGCTCACTGCCCCCATCCCCACCACCATTCCTGGCTCCCGTTAACCCTGTCAACTCTCTTTACTCTCTCACATGCGCGCTGCACAATGCAAAGCATACTCTCTGCTCTCTCTTGATGTTCTCTTTCGTTGCAGGCGCACAGTGGGTGCAAAAAATACTGAGATTGTATAGATATGGTTAAAAATATTTGCTTTTCTTTGGATTATATATATATTGTTCTATTCTATTTTAAATTGGAGAAATATATAACACTTAAATGTGTCAGGATTGGAGAAAATGTATATTATATATATTATATATATTATATATATTATATATGCCACGATATAAATTAAATTCAACCAAATTAAATTCATTTGAGTATTTAAAAATTAAAAAAAAATATTATTCAATGCTTTACATTTATTACCTTCTTTAATAATGCTTCTTCTTTGAAGATCTTTAAATTGCCAGGGAAGTTAAACTTCTTTCAATATTAAAAAGAGTTCCTAAAGGAATAATAAACTCAGAAATAGTGCTTAATAATAGTGTTCTGTCTATGTTAGTTGGGAAAATCATCCTTTCCAAGTTCTGTGGCTGTTAGTGCCCGCATGCTCGTATTTTCTGCCTTCGTGGCTGCGGTCCGCCTCCGACGTGCCATTGCATTAAAATCATCGCCAGCAGCAAGCAGCAGCAGCAGCAGCAGCAGCAGTTGCACAGTGGCAACATGCAGGCAGCAGCACAGCAGCAGCAACATCAGCAGCAGCAGCATCAACAGCCGCATCAGTCGCTTCCGATGGCTGACGGAGACCACCAGCACCAGCACGAAGTGTTCGCCAAAATCGCCTTTTGATAGCCACTTATTTTTGTAGTTTTTGAAATCATAACAATATAAATTCCGCCACTTAGTCGGCAACGTAAACGTGAGTGACACTCTGCCAACGGGGATAATGCAATTACTGTGCGGTTGTTAATATCCTTGCTTTTTATACTTAATGTCGAAGAGTAATAACATTAAAAGTCTGACACTTCCTCCGCCGCTCCTCTGTCCAATGCTCAATAAATTGTATATGAGTTCGGAGGAATTTACATTTCTGCCGCGGTAAGTTGCTAAGCCCTATAACGTGTCCTAGTGAGTCCTTGTTGTTGTTCTTGTTGCCAAAAGCAAATTTGATGTGACAGGATGCTAATGGTATGCAAATGGCATTACACTGCTAAGCCTGATATATGGCGGAAAAGTTTGTGCGGAAATTACAAGATATACAGATAGTTTGAAGTTTATTTTCTCTGCAGTTTGCAAGTGCAAAGTTTCAATATTTTTAAGGGGGAAATTTATCATTAATTGTGGCCAATAAATCATAGTTATAGCAAGGTGTGATAATGAGCTATAGAGCTTTTATATTGGTAATAATTAGGCTTAAGAGTTATATGAATTAATAATGGGTTTTATGTATTGAAAAATCAATATGTTTGTGACTTAATACATAATAAAATTTATGTGTATATAACTTGCAAGACGGACTATATATTAAACGAAATGAGTATAATAATAATGGGATAATATTATTTATTAAAATGATAACTTTACTCACCAACTGTCTGACTTTGACTATTTATTTAAATAGAGTTCATAACACAGTAAGCTCCTTCTGCCAACATTTTTATTATCATTCAACATATTTACTTCACAATAAATTTGAAAGTAAACTGACTTGGACTTACCGCAAGGTAAACTTAGATAAGTGTCTGAAAAGCAATCAGCAAGAGATCCAAAGTTTTCTCAACAGTAGCTGCTGCCTCAAGTAGTCCCACTGTGGCAACTATAAAGCTGTAGTTAACTGATAGATTTGACACCCTGACAATATCTACTTTCCATGATGCTTCCAGCACATGTCACAAGGCGTCGTCGTCGCTGCTCGCTGTCTGTGTGAAAAGTTTTGTCATCACAAGTCCGCCCTGCTCCTTGGATTTTCCCCCGCGTTTGCCCCACGAGCTGCGCATATTCATGAGGGAACGATTATTCCAACCCATTCCCCACTTTGCATTTGGATTTCCATTCCCATTCCACATTACATTCCTCGAACGTTCTTCTGCCATTGGCTTCGCTTATCGCGCATTGAACTCTGCTGTGACCTGCAGACACTCACACATGCCTGCGAGACACGTACAGACAGTGGAGGTCAAGACTATAGCATCTATACTGGGTGTTGGTAGTATTTATATATAGATATTTGGCTGTAAGTTTGAAGTCAAGCATATGAGGTAACAGGAGATACGAAGCAGTCAATTTGTCTTCCCCTATGTAATCAAGGGTTCAACTCAGTTTAAACAGGAATAAGGAAATAATTATAATAATTATTAAATATTTATAAATTTATCTTCCCTATGTAATCAAGGGTTCAACTCAGTTTAAACAAGAATAAGGAAATAATTATAATAATTATTAAGTAACAGGAGAAACGAGGCTGTCAATTTATATTCCCTATGTAATCAAGGGTTCAACTCAGTTTAAACAGGAATAAGGAAATACTTATAATAATTATTAAATAATTATAAAGATATCTTCCCTATGTAATCAAGGGTTCAACGCAGCTTAAACAAGAATAAGGAAATTATTTCTTCAACCTTTCTTAAAGGGTTTCCTTCTATGCGATTTTCTTTTGTAAAAATCGATTTTAATATATATATTTTTGCCATCTTATTACTCACCTATAATAAAGCAATTTATTAGTTTAGATAACAGAGCAACTTCACTAAAAAATGCCACTCCATATTAAGTTCAACCCGAATAAAGGCTTAATATGGAGACATTACTTTAAATGAATATAATAATAATAATAGATAGCTCGGAAAAACAAAAGACAAAAGACTCATAATAATAAATATTGAAACAAAGCCAGCTAATATTCCCTTTTGGGAACCATGATTTAAGTATAGCTATTATTTTGAGCTGAAATGTAATCTATACATGCTAAAATTTGCATTGCATGCTTTGCATTCATTCTTCTGCCGGCTGTTTGTTGGCTCTTTTTTATTCCTTTTCCGTTTACCACTTTTTTCTACCTGTTTTTCCTGCCATTCAGGTGGTGGCGGTGGCCCTTTGTGCCTTATTTATCTAGCCCGGGCTTTCATGTTTTTGGCTGTGCACCCCCATAGCTTTACCCACTACTTAATTTAAATCAGCTCTTTAGCTTCCTTTCTTTATTTTTCCGCGACTCGCCGTTGAAGTTTTCCCCACCGTCTGCGTTGCATTGCAAATGCAGAAAGCGTTGCCTAGTTTTTTGGGCAACTGATGGGGGGGTTTGGCTCGACTTGAAGGGAGGCCCCCTAACAAATGGTTTTCTAAAATGTTGCCCAATCAAGCGCAAGCGAATTTTTGACTTTTATGGGTTTCTCTAATTGTTATGCAAACTGCAGGGAGCCGCGGCTGTTGCCAAGATATCCGAGAGCCAAGAGCCCACGGCTTGCCACGGATTTTCGCCCCATTTTTGCCCCGATTTTGCGGTTCAGGCCGCGACCGCCGCGCCAAGTTATGGCAGCAATTAAAAGTTTTGTGCTGAGCACTTGAATAAAAATGCCAAAACCCACTACCCTCCACCCCCAAACTACTATCCCCACCCCCTTCCTTCTATTTGTCTATTGGTAGAAAGAAGACAAAAAGTACAAGTGTTGGCAATGCTAAATTATTCTTTTTTTTAGTAATTAACATCTTTTGTTTGCTCGTCGTATCTTATCCGCACGCAATTTGAGGCACTGTGCGAGCTTTTCGCTTAAATCAAGTGTCATAAAAATACATAGCTTCGGATATTCTTTATTATTCCTTTCCGATTTGAAATAAAGACTGTTTTGGTCAAGTTAGGGATATTTTTAATTTTGGTTTGTCCCAAAATTACGATATAAAAAATGCCGATTTTAGGACTCAAATATCCGCATACTTGAGGTCTTCTTGAGAGCATAATTGGGCCAAAAATGTAATGACAGCCAAATGCCGTATACTGTCCGATTCGCCGTTAAATTCTTAATTATTTAGAAATTAAATATCTGAAAAAAAAAAAAACATTTTTTTTCGATTTTTGAAAAAATGATAAGGGGTTACATCATTAAAATTGTCAAAAATTGGCAAAAAATTTATTTCGTTTAATTTCTAAAGGAAATATGCAGATTAATAAACGAAATAAAAACTAACATAGAAACGATTTCCGATTCGAAATTAAAGCTGTTTTGGCCAAGTTATGGTTATTTTTATTTTTTTAGGATCCTAAAATCCGCATTTCATGACTTCTGAAGAGCATAATTTGGCCAAAAATAGAATGACAACCAAATGCCGTTTATATTCGGAATCGCCGCTAAAATCTTAATTATTTAATAATAAAATATTGCCTTAAAAATGATTTGACCAAAAATTAGGATATAAAAATGCCGATTTAAGGACCCAAAAATCCGCATTTGATGTCTTCTGAAGAGCATTATTTGGCCAAAAAAAGGAATGACAGCCAAATGCCGTTTATATTCGGAATCGCC
Organism: Drosophila pectinifera; assembly: GCA_008042775.1. Lineage (NCBI taxonomy): Eukaryota > Metazoa > Arthropoda > Insecta > Diptera > Drosophilidae > Drosophila > Drosophila pectinifera. Next base: position 36,217 of record VNKC01002211.1, read on the forward strand.
GCTAAAATCTTAATTATTTAATAATAAAATATTGCCTTAAAAATGATTTGACCAAAAATTAGGATATAAAAATGCCGATTTAAG